>CM057009.1:169610804-169667283 GCA_029891345.1 Dryococelus australis | reverse complement strand
ATTAATGAAAAAGAAAATTTTGTTTATTCGTCCCACGTAATACTTCTTAAAAAATTTTGGTCACAGCTCAGATCGCGATAGCCTGCGACTAAAGGGGTTGGGCTGGGGGGACCCCGGTCGGGGAGTTCGAGGGGGGTGCCACCGGGTGGTAACGTTCAAAAAGAAAGCAGCGCTTCAACGGCCAACTTAGAAAAAAAAATTTGCAAAAAAAATGTAAACAAATGCGTTGGAAGGTGGATCGTCGTGAGGGGTTTATATTTTAAAACCCCGTGTTTCTCTGCTAAAGATGGTATAGGGGTTTTAAAGACTTCCCCAATCTAAAACTGAAATCGACAAATCCAGGTGCCCTGAAGTGTCGCTGCATGCTTTCAATACCCGTTTTTGTTATTGTTTTAAATACTTATAGCCAAATTTTGAAATGCGAAACCGACATGAAAGTAGTAAATTGTTTGGGTTTGCCCAAAGGCTTTACAAGTCATCCCATTGTAAAAAGTGCGTGCTGTGTTTCCGTTGTGATTCCTATGTAGACGAAAGAAGAAGAGAAAAGGGAAAATTTTTTGTCGATTATGGGGAAACCCAGTCCCCGTATTGCAGCATGACCTTCCCGATTTGGTTTTAGCCCCCAGAAAAACATGAAGTTAGTAACTGTCCATTTGCCATCAGCAAAAAACACCTTCATAGTGTACTGAAATGCTATATGAGCGAATAAGTGTTTCCCTTTAAATGCTCACAAAAGATTTTTGCTTTTTAAATTGGCGTAAAAAAATATATAATATTCTTGAATGGTGAATTTCGTTTAAGTGTATGTAATAATCGATGAATTTTTATAAGTGGTGTTTTAAAAAAAGATTTAAAATGTAAGGAAGAATTCTGTTTTTTTTTTTTTAAAAATCAACTGGGGACAGTGCCATGAAGAAAAGTTATGTGCTGATTTAGGCAATCTTACAACATCCACATTAAATAAAAAATGTAATACATGTTTGGGGTAAACCCTTGTGATGGGGCTTTCTGGCAATTTAAATGGTAATTTGAAGAGACATACGAGACTTTTGATTAAATAAAATTTTTCCACTGAATAGCCTTCTGTGAATAAAGAAAGTAAAACTATATTAAAGTATGTGAGATGGTGTATGTTATCCAATTTAGTAGCAATTGCTTTAACACTATATTGGGTGTTTGAGATCGTATCTGACAGAAGATGAAAAGTTTGCATGATGATGATAATGATATGGTTCATCTGAGTAATTCAATGGATTATTTCATAGGAATGCTTATATGGTTCTTTTGTTTTCATAGATGGTATGAAGGAAAGTGGTTGGTATATCCGATATGGTCTAATGGAATGGATTATATATATCGAGTGTTATTTTCTGGTGAGATATTTAAGGTATTACAAGTTAGAATGTATTTCTGGCTGAATATGTAGAAAGGGATGTTTGAGATTTTTTTAGCAGTGAATATGTTGTGAAATCAAATTTTATAAGTTGATCATTTTTTCTATGAGTGATAGTTGTAATGTATGGATCGAGGTTTAAAATATCTTACCTGTATAGTACGTTAATTTAGCTGTAATGTGTCTTTGCAAATGGATGGCATGGTATGATAGTGTGGCTGGTCAGCATTTGTAATATTTGGTTGGGTATTTGGTATGTTCTGACTGTATGGTATGGTAGTATGTTTGTTATTATACGATGTTATGGCCTGTCAAAATAGGCGGTGTGGCATGATATGGTCTGCGAGTATTGATGGTTAAAATTTTTTTTTTCTGCTGGAGCATTTGAGTTGCTGGTTGGGTGATATGGTCTATTGGAATGAGATTTCGATAACATTGGTTCGTTTCTATGGTAAACTGTATGAGTTTTGGTATTATTTGAATGGTTGTGTTTGTTTTGCTATTACATGATAAAATGTTTTATTAGAGAAATTCGCTGGACTATTTCATAGGAATTCTTATATTATTGTTTTGTTGTCCTGGATGATATGAAAGGAAGTTTTTTGGTATAACCCATATGGTGTAATGGAATGGATTGTAGATATTGTTCGGGTATCTTTGAATAGTGCAGGTTAGAATATTTTGTCTGAAAGAATATTTATAAATAGGTTTTTGGTCTGTTTTTTTAACTGCGCCTATGATATGACATCAAAATATTACGAGAAATATTAAACATTTTTCGATAGGCAATATAGTCGTTTGATATGACATTAAATTATTTTGGGCATTAGGTAAAAGCTGGTCACACTTTTTAATTAATACTAATATTGTGATATGGGTGTGGTTCCGTTTCTGTAAATTAACCATTGACATATTGCGATGTGTAAAAAAAATAATATTTATATAATGTCAGAATAATAAATGAATCCATTAAACAATTGCAATATATCGTGGATTTTGTAATACATTGATAAGTGCGTGGTTTGTTGAAGCTGAGATGGCTCTAACTTAATTATTTTTACAGTGAAGGTTCTCGAGTAAATATAATATCCTGGAATGGTGATAACATGTTTTCAGGAGAGTTCAAAATATTTGTCTATAGGAGTGATGAAATGAAATACTGATATGGAATGTTCTAGTAATGGAATATCTTGGATGTGTATAGGTAAGGGCTGGTAGAATGTTCGAACATACATCCTTCCGAATATGTGTACAAATATATTATTCGCCTTCGCATGATATGTGACTACGGTATATATGTTTTGCATTTCTTGTGTGTGATGTTTATGGAGTATACTTATTTTTTTAAAGGGTTTTGCATAGATATTTTTTTTAATGTAATGCATTATAACGTTTGTGACCTGTTTAATCACCCATGGCTGGATTTTAGATCTTATATATTCTTCCCTCGTATGTTTCTACTTTAACGAGAGTTAAAAATTGTTGGTGTGTTTAGGTAAACTAGACTGGCAGCAAGCAATAAAGATTAAGTATTTACTTCATTCTGTTTGTGTGTGTGCGTGTGTGTGTAAGTATAGTAAGAATGTATGTTTACGTTCAACCCTAGAAATTTTGGTTCGCATGAGTCATTGACGAAACCTATCAGTGACAGTCATTCTTCTTCGTAGGGTTATGAGCGATGGACGATATCTATGTATGTTTTGTGTAATCTGATAGCTAAGTAGATATGTTCTGTAGGGAACGGTAAAGTTGCTATTCGCAAGGTTGGAGAACGAATGTCTTGTCGTCGACATGTACCTATCCTAGTGGTAACGTTGGTACTAGTCTCATTCTCCCCTGAGCATGAGTTCATCTCCTTTGCAAGTTGTTCGGCCATACTCGCAATCACGTTTGAGAGATCTCGCCTTTCAAGAGTTTTACTAGAGATATGAGTGAGGTTCTTTGTTTTTTAAACAATTTTATATTATGGTACCTAATAGTCCGACATCAGTCTGTTTCATAAAATGTCTTATAGCACATGTATGGCTCTTCTTCAGGTCACTGATGACATAAAACATAACATGGATAACCATTTGCTAACGATTTTTATATTATTAGATTTTAGCAAAGCATTCGATTCCGTTGACCATAAGCTATTATTTGCAAAGCTAAAATCACATTTTACTTTCTCCGAAATATCGTAAGAATGGATTAAAAGTTTACTTGTGTGGCCGTTATCAGAGAGTTGTCTTTGGAGAAAACAATCTGCTTGGCGCACAGTTAAAATTACAGCTCCCCAGGGCTTTATTCTAGGACCACATCTATTTTCATTAATGACCTCCCTCAGCTACTAAACCATTGTTAATACCATATTTATGTAGACGCCTTCCCAATCAACCAGCCAACTCATCACGGTAATATTAAGTCATGATTGACACAATTAACCACGAATTTCAAACATCTTAGAATGGTCTATAATGCACGGGATACTTTTAAACTCTAAGAAATCCCGAGCATTATAATTGGATACAAGAAACTACTCATATCCCCAAACATCACTCGCGCCTCTATATCATACTTAATGGCGAGCCGATCCTCTATCGTAGTTCATAAAAACCTAGTGTAAATTAAGTGAAATTTTAACATGGGGAGAGCATTTACACTTACAATGTAGACAATGTAACTTTATATTCATTCGGAAGGCTTAAAAATTTTTTACCCGCGAAATTTATGAAACCGCTAACAGAATCATTAATAATTTCATGCCTTGATTATGCTGAAATAGTCTTCAGTGACTTGCAAGAAGATCTAGCTTACAGACTTCAGCGAATACAAAACAACTGTGTACGACTTATTATTAATCTTAAAAAAAAGACCATATCACAAATACAGACATACTCTTTATAGCTTTATTTAAATAATCGATTAATCATGACAAAATATCTGCTTGTTAAAGAAATTATTTTTAACAGGAGGTCCTAGATACCATTTGTCTAGTTTATTCCGCCCAACGCGTCAAACTCTTGTTCTTTCGATCAACAAAAGCTTCTATTACCAAAACACAACTCATTTTTCGCTTCATCTTTCATCGTCACTCCAACCAAACTTTGGAATTGCTTACCTCAGGATGCAAGATATACAAATTCAATAACAAATTAAAAAAAAATTATGCGGTAACACATTGGTCATGCTATAAATATTTAAATGTAACTTGAAATTGGGTTTGATATAAACAATGTTTAATTGTGGAGGTTCCTCTTTTATAATACATCTAACATATTTTCTTTCTGCTCCATGCGACTGTAGTGATGTTTCTGATGCCTATGTAACTGTTTAATAATTTAATGAATAGTTAATGTATCTATGTAGAAGTGTTAATGAGCTTGTGCGAGAAAACGTATTAATAAATTATTTTATGTATATTTTTATGTAACTGCTAATTTTAAATGTCTTATATTATAATTTTAAATGGCTTATTATAATTGATTTTTTTTTAGTCTATTTCCAATGTTATTTGATTTGATTTTCTTCACTTCAGTAATCCTTAAAATATATTTCCGTTTTAGAAACTTGCTAGTCAATGTTATCTTGTAGTTTTGTAAATAGTACAATTATATATATGGATATATGTCATGTGTGTATTTAATTTTATATAAGTTTGCCTTTTATATATTTCATATAATCTTCTATATAAGTTTATAGTTGACATTAAGTTTAGTATTGTTTTATTTCTTTTTCTTTCAAAAATAATAAGTGTTAAGTTATGTTTTATTATTTAAAGTAGTTAAGTGTAATAGAAGGTGATATTACCTTAACTTCTCCCCAAAAATGAGGAAGTTTTATTATTATTATTATGTCCTGGTCATGTTCACTGGTTTACTGGTTTGGTGGTGTACCTTGCTTGTATGGCCTATCAGTATAGTAGTAGTGATGTCTGAATTTGTGATCGGGAAATTGTAGTAGTTTGGGTTGACTGTAAGAGGGAGTTTATTTTGATGGAATAACTATGTCTGTGAGTGTAACGTGCCTGTATGGCTGTTTAACTGGAGGACAGGAAGTATGATGATAGATGGTTAGTGTAGAAGGTCGATATGAATGGCTTGAATATTAAGTTGATCAGTCTGATAATATGAATTGTATGTAGACGAATCATTGGTAGAGGTGTTTTAGAATGTTTGTACTGTATAACCTCTCCGCATGGTTGTTATAGGTAGCTTGTTTTGGAAATATGTTATATTAGTATTCCTGACTAGTAAGTTTTTTGGTTGGTATGGTCACTTGGAATGGCTAAATGGATGGAGTAACTTGGCATTGTTGTTTGCTGGTTTGCTCTTCCTATATGGTTTGGTTTTTCTTATAGCTAGTACATCTTGGTGGTATAACCTATCGGTATGGCTTGGTTGTAAGTTAGTTTATTGTATAATTGGTATAGCCATGAAATAGATGGTTATGACCTGCCGGCTGCTGGTATGGCTTGTTTATATGTTAGGTTAAGCGACGTTGCGTGAGGTGAAATGGTAGTCAATAAAGTTAACTTTTATGGTTTATCAGTAAGTCTCATGTAGGGTGGGTTGTAGGCTTTCTAAATCGCTTGGCTGAGGGAAGGTAATGCCATGATGAAAGTTATTTTATATCTGTTTTAGTACACATTACAATTAGGTTATCAATATGGTTGTTAAGTATGGTGGAGGTATGTTAACCTGGTATGTTTCATATAAGCTACTATTAGTATGGATGGCTGGCATATTTAACTAGTTTGTTGGTTGATAGAGTGATTCATATTAATGTTCGGTATGATATTTGGTTGGTGTCTGGTGGTGTTACAAACATGTTGGACGAGCGGTAATTTTGATAATGTCAGTGTGGGCTGAGGTCTGCTTGAATTCTATTAAATGTGGGTATATTTCATTTGATGATCACTGGCAGAGCAGATTTTCTGCAAAAATTAGGTTGGTGATGTATATATTGTATGGGAATAAAAACAAAAATAATGTAAATAATGAACTAAAAATTTAAATATTCACAGTTATATGTATATCTGCTTCTCTTAAAGAATATTTAATTCAATGGTACTTTTAATCAACATTTATGCGATTGCATGCGTAGAAGTGCTATAGTACTCATAGTACTCGTAACATTGACTGAGTTCTAAATGGTCAATGATAGCTGCTAACTAATAATTGTTGTCCTGACAATGAATAAGTTGTTGTTAATATAAAAATATATTTTTTCCTCATGTTATCTTCGCTCAGCTTGACTTCATGGTCACGCTCAAAGGAGACAACTAACTACTCTCAGACTGCCCACTCATAAGACTGATTCTTCTACTCTTGGCTTTAGACTCTTTGACACAATATTACTCCAAATGGCTCCAAATGTCTCCAGAGTGACTCAAAAATGAGTCCAAATGGACTCCAAATGACTCTAAATACTCACTACATAGCTATATAGTTCCATAGCTCGTAATATTTTTTTCAAAAATATGCATAGTTTTAATTAAGGGGTAATCCGTAGTTAAGAAATATATTCCAAGTTCTTACGAGCATGGTGAATTTAGGTTAAGTGGAAGTCGAGAGAAATAAAATAAAAATTATTCAAATACTTATACGAGGTGGAATGCATATAAATATGGCTTAATTGGACAGTTAGTTTGCTTTTTATTGTTGGTATAAATGTTATGTTGATATGACCTAATTACCTGTTTGGTTAATTTGGCAGAATGAAAAAAAAGTGTAGCTTCGATAGTGTAAGGAAAATGGTTTAATTGTGAATTAGTTTGTAAAAACGGAATGGTTTAATGGGATATTTTGTTAGTAGGAAAGGTCAGAATGCTTAGGTGGTTTCGTTGGACAGTATGATTTGGTGATATCTAGGAATTATGACTGTATTGTTAATAGCATCGATGAGGCAAGCTACGGTCATGGTGAAATGTATTATATATGTTTTGGTACATAATATCATTCGGTTATCTTTATGATTGTAAACTTGAAGGAGGGGAGGTAAAGAAGGCTCTGTTGATTATTAGAGTGTGGAGGTTAGGTTAAGTGAATGTCGAGTGAAATAAAATATAATCAAAGTTCTTACATGATGGTTGGGTTAAGTTAGGCGAATTTGGGTTAGGTGAATTTAGGTATAATTAAGTTAGTTTAAGGGAGAAATAAAATAAATTCAAAGTTCTTACAAGATGTTTAGCTTAGGTGAATTTAGGTTAGGTTAGGTGAAGTTAGTTTAAGGGGATTGTTGAGAGAAATAAAATAAAATATATATTCAGATTTCTTACATTATGGTTAGGTTAGGTGTAGTGGATACTGAACTGTTATGTATGATTATGGGATGGTCTGTTGGAAAAATTTTCAAGTCCTAGCATAGGGGTAGGAAAATATTTTCTAAGTACATTACAGGTTACAACGTCCCTACATGTAAAAACTGAAGTCTGGAATAGTTAAAAAAAATTATAATTAAATATCTATATACTAACAATATTAAACTTAAAAATATAAACGTATTGATGGTCTCTGTAAGTCTGGTGTTGGTCGGTAGACCAAATGGCATGCCTGAGTTACAGTGGGTGGAATATTAAATGATAAAATGTCTGCTTGTGTGTATGTACTAAAAACGGTCAGGTTCATTTTATGGAGTTATTTGACAGTGGAAGTCGTGACACATTGTCGAGAGGAATATATGGCCAAGGTTTTTGGTTTGCTTGCTCGAACGCACTGCCTTGAGCTACGTATAAGCAGATTATGTTCTCTACGTGCTACTCTAAAGAGAGTATGGGAATGGTGTGGAAAAACTTTAGTTTTATGTTTATTGTCTGAAGTATGTAAACATATAAATTTTTTGCTGTTGTTTTATCCAGCGTGATATGTAGATCATGTGATGGTTCTTGGTTTATTCATATATACATACATTGAATAAAATCCAAGTAGGAGCGTTACGCGTATGAAAAATAGTTGAGAAAATAAATAATTAATATTGTGAAGTGTTTAATCTTGATAATGAGTAACCAGTAATATAGTCAGTTAATTACAGACTTTTGCATAATTCCAACGTACTTCATGTACAATTTAAACATAACTTTAAAATAAGTTAAAATATAATTATTTGACATATCCTATGCACATTAAGTAATATAGTTACCAGAAACGTACATAAATTCCTGGACCTATAAATAATACTTTCAAACTGAATTTCATGAGACTGTCTGCCCATTAAGAGTTCGCAAATTATATTCATCTGTGATTACAAATATTTGCTTCCTTACAGCCAGACTTGCAATAAAATTATTTAAAAATTACACATATATATATATATATATATATATATATATATATATATATATATACATACATATGACTGACTGAAAAAACGAAATATTTGTAATATACTTGGCATTTAAAAATTTTAAAAATTGTAAATACGAATAATTTAAATTGAAAAAGCTCTCCAAGAAATGTGGCCATAAACCATCCATGAGCTGACTGAAAAATATGTAAGTAAAAGTTTAATACATTACTGAAATTTTACGAGGGAATGCAGCTTCTATGTTGAGAAAAAAAATATGTGCAGTCTATGCACTTAAGTAACCGTGAGAATCTGGTAGTCCATCGGTTAGCATGCGTGACACGTACACTGAAGGTCCCAGGGTTCAAGTCTCTTCTGGGATTGACAATTTATTTTGTTTTATAAGTTACCAGTCGTCATGTGAAAGTTTAAGTTTGTTAAAGGTAATTTCTATAGCAATTGCATTTTAATACGTTTTCCCTGTATTTTCAAAGATTTTTTCTGCATTTTTCAAATGATAATTAAAATAAATTTAAATAATTCTACTTATTTGTAAACGTAGGCCTATCACTTTATAGATGACTGATTGGCAGGGCCGGCCAGCCGAGTGCCTTGCGGTCATTTACACTAGGCCCCTTCCCCAGCGCGATGATTTCTGATGATGTCACTGCACTCCTCTTGGTCTGTCGCGACGGGCTCGCGGACTATTGATGCGTGTATTCGTGCGAGGTTAAAAGGCTGGGCGACTTAATTTTCGTAGAAAATTAAAATTAAATTTAAAGAGGTTTATATTAAGCCAAAATATAAATTTTCAACAAAATGAAGAATTGAAAATCGAGTATGTTTTACAAAGTTCTGCCTGGAAAGCACTTTACAATAATTTCAATATACCTTTTCGTGTATGGAAAATTACATCGTCAAATTAGTAAATAAATATACACACAGTCGATTCGAGCACTCTAAAAGGAAATGAAGGAACTATGTAGACGGCGGAGTCGAGAAAGGGAGAGAAACGAAACAACAAAAACCTGGGAGCACTCAAGAGAAAACCTATTGACTGATAGAGAGACAACAGAGAAAGAGTTGTAATGAGAGACACGAGAGAAGAAGAAAATAAGAAAGGAGAGAAATAGAACTACACGAGAGTAGATGAAATGAGAGAGAGAGAGAGAGAGAGAGAGAGAGAGAGAGAGAGAGAGAGAGAGAGAGAGAGAGAGGAAAAGAGAGGCAACTTTGAGAGAGCAAAAAATGATAGAGCTTGAAAAAACGAGACAGAATAATCGTATGACATCACGATCGTATGCGCCATGAAAAGACGAGTCCGGTGATAATTAACACTTAATATTTATGCCTTAATAATATTTAATTATAAAAATTCATTTGAATTAAAAAAAAATTATTAAAATAATTTTATTGCGACATCCCGATCTCATGCGCCTTCAAATGGCGAGTCCGGTGAAAATAATTCTTAATACTTACACCTTGAAATTTTTTTGTTACAAATATATATTTCTATCTAAAAATTAATTTTTAAAATTATTTAGTTTATCGATTTCTCATTATGTAGGGTAGAAGCATTAATGAAGCCACGCAAAACGTTAAATCGGTTCGATTTTGCCTTTATGCGGCATTAATTCTCCTACAAAGAGGAGAAAGCACTTTTTAGTGGAAAATGAGAAATTTTTAAGGAAAATGGGAAATTTCAAGTGAAGAAAGAGAAATTTTAAAGACATTTTTAGGTCAAGATCAGATCCTCGATCCTCACCCCACAAGGGCTGTGGCTCGAACCTCACAAACCCAACTACTCATGTTGTTAGATATTATGACGCCATATTTCAAGCGAGCACGCCGTCATCTTTGTAGCAAGTATATCACCATCTTCGACCGCCATGTTGGTAATTATTGTCGTTATTTTATGCTCTATCATTCCGAGGGTTTCCTCCGAATACTCCCATTGATTTCTCTTTTACATTCTTTTTATATAATTTGTTATATTTACTTTCGTTCTCTTCCATTCGTTCCTCATTTGTCCACATTTACTTTACAATTTAAGTTCTAGAGTTGGCCGTTAGGAGCGCTGCTTTCTACAGAACATAAAATACCATTTGGAATGGCACAGGCTCGAACTGCCAGATCTTGGGTCGCCAGACTAACGCCTTAGATCGCTTGGCTAACGCGATCTGAACTATGACAAGAGTTTATAAGAAGTATATAGCATGTGGACGAATAAACAATATATTGTGTCTCATTAATGACATTACGATTTTAACATGTATAATTTTAAAGTATTTCATTTTTGGTCAATATATCGATAATTTTTATTATTCCTATTTTTAACGTACTTAATTTTGATTTATTTTGCTTATTAGGTATATTTTTAAATGTTTACATTTTAAGCAATTATTTCATAATATCGATTTTAATGAAATAATTTCTAAGTAATCATTTTGTATTTACATATAATCATTTTTCAACTATAGACATTTCTTTAAGTTGGGTGCATAGTTAAGGTTTAACTTTCATAAATATTATTTATGTTTAACTTATATACTTTTTAAGTATATTTACAAGTAGTAATTTTAATTATTTTGATATTTAAGTAATTGTTTTAAATATAGATATTTGAAATTATTTTATATTTATTCGAACACATATTATGTCATTAATTATTTTGATCTCTGCATTTTTTTTCAAAATATCTGCTCTACCAATCTATAACAGACTAAATATACGCACCACTCAAACTATAATTCAAGCATACCTTAGCCCACACTGGCATTACCAAAAAATCGCAAATACAACATGTTTGTCATAGCATCGGACACCAGTCAAAAACCTTACCAGATATTTCTATAGATCACTATTAACCAACAAATCCTACTAGGTAAAATAACTCCAAAATACTTAACAATTCATTTAGTCCTCGACTCCCATGGGCTACGTAATTATTATTCTGCAATGTGTAGGTTACGAGATATCATTAAGCCAGATGATTGGATTCGAATCCAAATTCATGTAGTCATTGTATTCAACAACATTTTTTAAGCTTTGCAGATGTCGTCAATTCATCATCTTCGCACATTTTCGTTCTAACAATGCAAGGGCGTTGTTTACAACTTCTGACGATCCACGTGACTCACATTTTTCATAGCAACACTTTTATTTGACTTCTTCGCCCACTGTTTTTCAAGCATGATAAAGGCTCGCGTGTTGTTATGGGAGCTTTTACTGAAGATCTTGGAACAGTAATGGAATTGTTTGGTGAATATTATATTAAATGCAAAGCGGAAGTTTTAGCCATCGGATATAGAATTGCAACCGAATGCTGACCTGAGTTTTCTAAACTTATTTGTGATGTTATTTGATTAGTATTCA
The DNA here is from genome assembly GCA_029891345.1 of Dryococelus australis. Classification (NCBI taxonomy): domain Eukaryota; kingdom Metazoa; phylum Arthropoda; class Insecta; order Phasmatodea; family Phasmatidae; genus Dryococelus; species Dryococelus australis. The sequence goes on along the minus strand of CM057009.1, from coordinate 169,655,252 downwards.
TATGCACCTGATAGAAGAATTTGAGCAATATCCACCACTTGAGCATTGTGCAGGGACTCGTGTTTGTAGTCTTAAGCCATATATAGATTAATTCACTTTCGTACTTCGAAATAATATGTATTTTTTACTAGTGTTCGGAATCTAAACTAGAGAGCCATATTGTTTGTTTATTGTTCTTAACATTAAAAAATGTCTCCATTTAACTGTTGTGAAAACTACCAAACAGTAGCGCTCTATTAGTTACTGTTAGAAATGCGTACACTCTTTCTTTAATAAAAAATCCAAGAAGAACTGCTGACTAGACACAATCTTACCTGGTTCAATTCCACATTCCTCTACCTAAAATTATGAACTGAATTTGTAATTAAACTATAATGACACTATTTTTGCATTTTTGAAGATGAAATATATTTTATACAGTATATTCGTTCTTGTTATGGGGCATTTCAATAGATTTAAGTGTTCCAGAAATATTGTAAAATTTTGTAAGTTGCGCTTTTGAATTCCATAAAATTTGAGATTCTTCCTTATTACTACGTGTGCACCAGATTATTTTTAAATGTTTAAAATAACCCTGCGATATAACGATTATTAAAAAAATGCAATATGTCGCAAAAATTGCGTATGGAAAAGAATTTAATAGTACGATAATTTACTGCTTTCATTAATTACTGCGAGGTACGCAATATAAAACTTCCCTAATTCATGCACCAAACACTTCCAAGATGGTACATGTTATTAAATATTAACTTATTGCTCGCATAGTTTACGACTAGAATGTCAAGTATGGACCAAATAGGCCAAATGGTTCAGTAACTGTAGTACATAAACGAAATTTTTTTAAAATATATCAAAATTATTTTAAAAAAGCCTTGATAAAAAACAATGTAGAATCGTATTATTTCTGTTCACAAAAGTACTGACAATATCACATTTTTCTTTCATATTGGTTACATAGATCATTGCAAGAATAACCGAAAATATTTGAATGGTCGTTATTTATAAATTATCTTAGCATTTCGTATAGGCTATGAGTAAAACTATAAATGTCTTGCATGTCGAAGTGTAAAAAAGGTTTGTTAAAGTTATGTGTTGCGACTCTAGAAAAAATGATGTAGGAATACGCAATTTTAATTTCCTTCCCTTGAAAATAAATTCTTTTATTTTTATAGTTTGAATGTTTATCATCCTTGACATTCCTTATAAGTAGGTGTTTAGCTCGTTCTCGTAACTACAGTTGCAAGTTAAATCTTGGTTTTTAGAAAATTGAGACGAAAGTGTTTTACCAACTCTCGGTGTCCAAGTGCAGACCCACAAATAGGAAAATCTAAGGAGGTTTCGAAATAGGAAATACCCTGGCCGAGGGACTCCAATACAATACCAATTTGTCCCAGTGAAGTATATAGAAGAAAAATTCTCTTCTCTTAATTTGATCCCTTAATATCATAATAAATATATTCAACACACAGTGCCCAGCCCAATGACTTAAAAGAAACACGCCTCCTTGTTTATGTGTCAGGCCCACAAGCGTGGGAATTACACGCAGCACAACATAACATTGATAAAGACGAAAAATAACATTTTAAATATTAAAATATAAATATATATATAGTGATTTAAAATTAAATATTAAGATCAAACATAAGTATCACAAGAGGACTCATATAAATACCAGAATGAGACCAATGCAATTCAAAACTGACTTAGGTTTATTACTCTTTTCTTCATGTTCGTCAACAAAACATACGCCCAAATATTGGGCACGTTGTCGAAATATATAAAAACAAATAATTCTCTCAAAAACCAATTATGTAAGTGAACGTATACAATGAATGTGGAATTTAATAATGTGGCCATCTCATTTTCCCTTTTATTTCATTAGCCCATTTTTTTAAATTTAATTTTTAACATTTTGATTTTAAATGCATAAATATAAATGATTCTACTCAATTATGCAACGAAGAGCAAATAAATATCCTTTTTGAACATTTTTCATCCAAATAGTGACCTGACTGACATGGTTTTACAGTCTTACAATCAACATTTATTTTTGTTTCACATCTATTACCTTTAGTTTTACAAGGAACAGAAAAATTTTGCGTTATTTCAGTTCAGTAAGATTTTCAGGTTAAGTACTCAATGTGTACACTTACACACACACACACACACACACACACGCACTTCCAATTACAAATTAAAATCTTGTCTCTGAACCTGAAGTCGCTATGTGCTTGAGGAATTCAGGACGCAATATGCAGCCAAGGGATTAATTCATGCTGAGAAATATAATGGTATGACCTGAATCCAGTTTAAAATAGTGTGGACAGCAACACACTAAGCTCGACTTAAAGTAGGCACTTTAAGTGCAGGCCGATTCCACAAGGGCAGGTGCAAGTATAAATCAGCTCATGAAAATGGCTATTCTAGGTCAAGGGGCAAACAGCGCAGGCTGGCCGAAATATGTAATTAAGGTCAATCGGGGCCATAAAGAAGTAGTTTATGAAAAGTTTAACTTTGGACGTTCATAAGAAACTTATCGTTAGGGATAAAAATTTCGGATTGTTCTCCAACTATTATTTTGGTATTTACGTTGAAATACATACCATCAAAAGCTCCAGTGGAATTTATTTTGCAGGAAAAAAATTAAAAGTATTAAAATATGTCCCTGGTTTGCTGTTGCCCCAGCAAAGTGGGGCAAGTGCATAACCGGGGTCCATTTTCTAAATAGTTTTGCTTTGTATCGACTTGGGGCAATGGCAGAAAAGACCAGTTTTTAAACTTTATTCCGGAGGTTGAAATGCTAAAATTGGATGAAAATTTTCTAACGTATCAACTTTGTTATAAACAATATGAATTGTGAGAAATGTAAGGGCGCATTAAAAATCAGAAAGGGCAAGAGTAAAATATGGTTTATGAAAGTTTTTAATGAAAAATACAAACACAGTCTATAACTACAAAACTGATTAACATAACTTAACATAGGTTAGGTTACTTAACTTTAAATAACTCACGTCAGAGATAATTTAAGAAAGGGCTCATATCCTTATTAACCAAATATTTTTACAAATAATTATAATAATATTGCAGAAAGAAACTACCAGTAACATACCTATTTATTAAAATTGAACAATATAAAGGAATCCCTCTTTCAGTAAATAGAAAATTTGTCACACTCCTCTTTCTGAACAGTATGTTGAAAAAAAAAAATTTGAACCCCCTATCATAAACACCAAAAAAATATGATTTTGCAAGCTGTAGGTATAAACACATAAATTTAACAAATAAAAATCAATGAACTACTGTTGATCAGTTATTAATTGGATTCAAAGTCAGAACGTTATTGGACATTGAATGTAGTTAAGTCAACAGAAAAAACAGCTTCTCCTTTCCCTCCAGTTTTGGGAAGGGAAAGGACTTTTATGATGTCGGTGATGTCAACACAGCTGATATAGTCTCTATCCGGAAACTTAAATTCTGCTGCATTTTCTTTTGTCAGCTTTTCGAGCATACTTCACAACTGGATCGCCTTACTCAAAGCTAATCACTTGCATAATGTAATGCTCAATGAGTTTTTTTGATAAAAATTTCAGTAAAACCCAGTCTCCTACCCTTGGATTGGTTGTATCTGCATTGACCATGCTAGGTTCTTCATCTTCATATTGGACATCTTCCTGTTGGTACTTCATTCTTTCCACATAGTACTCCCAGTTTTCATCTTCATTATCTGTCTCCCTTAAACTAAAATCATCTTAGGAAGTTTCTGAGGAGCATTCCTCCATCCCTGGCCTTTGCTTCCTTACTTTTCGGGCCAGAAGTGTGTTCGTTTTCATTTCCTCTCAAACTAACTCTTCAAACACCCTTGTTCTTGCTCGTGAAACAGATAGATGAGGTCTAACTTCTGAAGACTCTGGAGTATGCCTAGGAGTTAAAGTGCTCTCACTTATTTCGACAGGTGGATTTGGATCGCATTGCGATACAACTTCTGAACAAACCACTGACCCCTTATTACTTGATCCAGTTTACACAACTTCTGATTCATGAACCACTGACCCCTCAATATGTGACCCAGTTTGCACAACCGCTGATTCACGAACCACTGATCCCTCATTACTTGATCCAGCTTGCAAATGTGGCCGATTTATCTGGTTAAAAATTGATCTGGTTCCACTATTGCAGACATTGCATGTTAAACCTTTCCTCTGGAATTATATCCCCGTTGAAGGGATAAATGCCTACTTTGATAAAACCATATTTTTTTATGTTGGGATCAAGTCCTCGGCAGAATGTGCTTAACAATTTGACAAGTTACTTTTATTGGCTATTTTGCCCTATGAGGGGTTTCGGCCACTTAACTAGTTCAGCATCATAACGTGGTTTTAATGATTTCATCACAAGAGAGATGAAATGTCTGGAGGATGTGCGAGGAATGAGGGGGCATAATAAGGATGGTTACATTCTCTTCTAGAGCAATTTCTAGCAGTCTTAAGGAGATGTGGGTCTTGTGGCCAACACATATCACAAAAACTGGCCTCTCTGTGCCAATTTGTGCCAAGAATGCCATCTTAACGAAGTTTATGAACACCTCAGCCTCCATCCATCCATTCTAAGTAGCAACATATGAAGTGCCTGGGAGAGCTTCCTCTTTGGTTGGCTGCCAATCATCCCACAAATTTTTGCCCATGAAAATTACTACAGGAGGTAACTTCTCCCCACTGGCAGCCACAGTAAGAAGAACTGAAATGTTGTCTCTTCCAGGGGCGCTAGTAGTTCTACTGGAATGAAGGCCCCTCCCTCCCACTACATTGGTCTTGGATACATGCAAAACTCATTTCATTTAGGTTAAATATTAGGTGAGGTCTTTCTTCCTATTAAAGCTGCGAAATAGCTTTCTCCAACACTTAGAAATAATTGTATATTTTGAAAGCATTAATACAATTCCTCCTTGCAATTTTTCACATGCTGGGGTTTCTTCACAGTCAGATTATGATGCATCTTAAATGATATTAGCTCGTCACTGTGAGGTTTTTAATCAGTTAAATGAGTGTTCAGGTTATTACTTACAATGTACTATCTCACTAGTGACAGGATGGCCTTTTCTGAAATTCCAAATCCGTGTTGCTCCATGGTGATGAGAAAGGCTGCAATTTCCTTCTCCACGTCCAGTGGAAGAGCTGTAGGTCGACCATGCGAAGTTGACTTACGCCCTATCCTTCCTTTCACATGGTCAATCAATGTGTTTATAGGAATGTTGAAATCTTTTGCAGCCCTGTGTGCATTCAGCTAGATTGTACTTCAAATACTGCCTCTGCCAAGATTTCTTGAAAATATTGCTTCTCCCTGTTCGTCTTCCTGACATAATTACAAACCATTTTCGTAATCAGATCAGAAAACCTAAAAACACAAACAAAACAATATTCTTATTGATAACCTACTTATGGCATATTTGTTAAAATACATTTTTTGTTGGCCTAAATAAAAGAGATTATGGTTAGGCCTATATTCAGTTGTGTTCAAATGCCTGATATAAAATGTGTATGATATTAAATAAGCTATCAATTAAATGACAAATACGTATGATAAAAAGTAAATTAAATAATAGTGTAACCGAAAGGGATAATTGCTGATCAAGACTCGTGAAGATGGTTAAGTGTGTAATGGTCTGAAATTGCCCCATGGGGCAAGTGCACATTGGTCTGCACTTGCCCAACCAAATTGATCTGCACTTACCCCGAACATAAATTTGCCATGGTTTAGTGCGGACCGGGGTCTTATTATTTGCAAACTTGTATTTAAACACAAAAACTTGATGACTCTTGAAAAAAACATTTCAATTATACACTTACTATAGAAAATGTTTTTCATCGCCTCCCAGGGGATCTTTACGACTCGAAGAAAACTGGACGACAAACTTAACTAGCAGAGTCAAAAGTAACTGCGTGTTACAAAACATTCTCGCATGTTTACATCCGATACCAGTACACTCTAGTGACAGTAGTGCGAAACCAAATGTAGTATTCTTCATAGGCCACTAGGTAGCAGAACAGGCTTACATATTTTTTAAATATAATCTGTAGGGGTGGAATGCACTTGCCCAGAAATTGCACTTGCCCCGATTTACCTTACTTCATAATGCGGGCAAAAATATTTGCGATAATTTAAATTAAGGTCATAACATTGCCCAGGAGAAAATCAAACTAGACAAAGACAGCGAATTCGTTCGTGTACTAAGAAACTTGAAATATGTTCCCAAAGTCGTGACAAGATTAATCGAAAAATATCGAAATACCATATCAAGAGTACAAAATACAGTGTGAAATTTTACAAGTTACACTTGGATATAGAATTAAATTGACATAATTAAAAAGTAAAGAAAAGCACTTTGACATAAATAAAAAAGTTACAGGAGTACAGCAAACAAGAATGGCACAGTATTACAAAGAAAAAAAATTGGATAGATTATAACAATAAATAACGAAATGGTGGTACGAGTGCTTCCACCTATCGTAACACCGGACAGAAACAACTAAGGAAATGTAGACACATGAGAATAATGTACTAGTTTAAAATTTAATAAAATAATTTGACAATAATAAAGTAGTATTTTAGCAATGTTTACAGCATTTACAAATGAAAAACAGTGGATAAAAATTGTTTTGGATAATACAAATATGATTCCCCTTTAAATATTAAAAAAAAAACTGAGTAGAGTGAGCATGTCACATCTAGACCACTTCTATAATGAAATGAAGATGGAGTTGATAATCGATTCTTCGATTAATAGAATAATCGATTAAGAGATATGAGCACATATATAGATTAATCGATTAATCGATTCGTTTTAAGCAAATTTAAATAAATTAATTAGTGTTGTTGTTTGATAACAAATTTTTTTGCTGAAATAAATTTTTTTTTTTTGATATGTATTTTTAAATTTATTTGTTGTTTTGAAAGGATGGTGTGAGCAGCACCGATGTGTCCTCTGTGACTTGCTTGAGTCAGCTGACTAAAAGAGTGGGTTGTAATTGTTTATATAGGAGTTAATGTTGGTGTAAGAGTGGTATAGGAGACATTGTTATTTGTAAATGGAGCAAGAGCACATGTGTCACTTCTGGACCACTTAGCAGATGAGGTGTTTATGGAGCAAGAACACACATGTTCCTTCTGGAATAATTATCAAGCGAGGTGTGGAGAGAGCGAATGCACAAATGTCACTTCTGGATCACTTAGCAAGTGAGGGGTGAATGGAGCAAGAGCATGAATGTCACTTGTGGACCAATAAGCTAGTGAGGTGTAGATGGAACACGATCATGTGTGTCACTTCTGGCCCCCTAGGTGAGGGAGGTGTGGATGTAGCAAAAGCATGCATCACAGTTCTGGGACATTATGATTTACTTTCAAATAGGTTGCCAAACGAATTACATTAATCATACGATGAAACCATTTCGACTGTAAGTGATTTCCACTTTAATGAGATCGTTGATATAACCAAACACATATTCATTAAACAAACTTTAATAATGCGATTATCGAAGGGAACACAAAATTTATATTAACTTTCATAACAAAATATACTATATTTCAAATGTAAAAATTAATAACTTATCATTAAACAAATGTTATTGAATTAAACAAACACCCAGCTAATATAAAATTACAACTCACCAGCACTTCAGGTGTCACAACCCACCCCCCTGAAAAAAATACCCTCTCACACTGACGCACACATACCCAAAATCACACGTACTTCTAGCTCATCGACTCTCAAAATAATCACAGTTAAATTAGACGAATTCATTGATTACATAATAAATTAATCGTAACAACAAATCGCAAACCACGCATATTCTATTTAAACTCACGTTATAATTAAACCATATTATAATACTTCATTATATCACACGTGAAAACGCAATACACCTGTGTCTCTATCACTCGCCTAATTCTAAAACAAGTTGCGAACAGCCTGTCGAACTTAAATTAAAAATAATAGAAACCAAATATTTATCCGAACAAGCAAGACATAAATAAACGTACTGAGAAGTGAATTGGATGTGACCATTGCTCCAGCTACCTCGGGGTAGAACTGATAAGTGCCATTAGGTATCAATTTTCTGCTGCTAGCCCAAAATCCTGTGAGATGCATCTCCACCTCGAAACAGATACTCTGCAGGCACGAACAAAACAAGCATAGATCTGGTCTTCCTCTCCCTGCTTCTCAACCAGGACACCTCTACCCAATTGCGTAACTCCTATTCCTCTTCACACAAGCAAGTGTGGATAAATACATAGACCAATGTTTCCCTGCCAAAGGGCATAAGAAATGTACAAATAGCTTCGCTACCCTTTTCACGCGCATAACCCAACCGATCCATCCATCTCAGATGTCTGTATGCTCAAATCGACATTCTATTTTTCCCCTGCATTGTCTGTAGAGTCAAAAAATTGCCACAAGTTCTCAAGCTGCTCGAGACCACACATTTCGTCATTTCACCCAACATCCTCCAATGCATACTCGGCAAGCCTCTTATGCCACCAAAACAGCAATAAATAATACACCTAACTGCTTCGATCAGCATGGAGACAATGCAGGTCAATAGATCATGCAAGGAGGGAGAGAGTTTACAGTTTCGTCCGCTGCATTCAGAAAGCGCCAGCTATAGGAGACCATCCTCAGCCCCACCCTCGACATTAACTGTAGGCTTCTACTGCGAATGCGCATTTCTTCAACATCCCCCTTACCCCCCCACCTCTTTCCACACACGGACAGCTTCACCTGCTCTAAACAACACCCAAAAAAATTAAGGTCCCCACTTTCCCTCTCCCCCTCTGTTCTTACCAATGTCAAGGACTCAGCGCCGCATCAAGGCAGGCAAGAATACAGCGCTTGCTATCGCCCAGCACGCTTGTTTCTTCTCACACACTTCGCGAGCAGTCATTCATCTATTTGCCACAACCAAACATCCCTCACCCTACCTCCTCTAACACATTTTCACCATTGGTTAAAGAAAATACTCCAAAATTCTCAGGTCATAGGGTGCTCGACACCACACATATTAGCAGATCGACCCCCACTTCCTCCGACGTGCTGTCGGTAAAAGTAAAGAGCTTAGCGCAATATGTCATGCCTTACAGCTTGTTCAAACAGAACAGAACACTCTCGAAACCATAAAATTGTTTACCGACACTCCCATGCTGCCAAGAAAGCAATAGGTTATTCGTCTAACAGTTTTGGATGTCAAACAAAGTCTATCCAATCACCAAGCCGAGAACCTTACCTTCCCCTTATTGTCATCAATATTTCCACACACTCGCCAATACTAATCACAGTTCCCCTTTCCCACAACTGTACTCTTGTCTCAAGCCATTTTCAAACCACATTTTACAATCATTAACCAGAGAAAAATTAAATTTACAATGCAAATATTTTCACTCGTTATGAACCAGAAAATATTAACAGAATACAAAGAATTACATCATAAATTAAATATAATAGATTACCACCCAAACAATAGGAATTATTACATAGTAAATTTTACATACCTTCCCCTTAATATCGAATAGGTTTATTAAATGAATAGAATATAACATACTATTTTATATAAAAACAATTTACAAAACATTGCAATTCAATATTTTTAAGATCATTATTCTTCATGCACGAGCTGTGTGCTTTTAAGAAACCTCTCCATCGAACTAGTGACACATTCTTTTCTCTTTAACTGATTTTATCAACACAATATTCATTTGGAGAACTGACTTTATGCACTTCATGTTTGTAAAAACCACCTTTTATAGGCTGACAATCATATGTTTCTAGATAGTACACTCTGGGAAATGAATTTTGAACTAAAATAATTTTTAATATTTCGTACGAACAATTCGCCATAATTATTTTCTCAAAGACAACTTTCTGCTTTGAAATTCTTATAAAGTCACCAACTTAGGGAATTTGGTATTCTTTCATCGATTAATTTAACATTATTATACACAATTTTCATCAAACTATTATCCATAACTATTTTGGGTGCCATCTTGATAGTACTCTGATATCTGCAATTATAAAATTTTTAAAATTTCAGTCGAAATGTCCACCCATTTGTAGACCCCTTTGGACGTGAAAAGTTTATATATTAACTTTTTAATCAATTGTTGTATTATTCCACAACACTGGCTTTAAGCTCCGCATACGTTGTGCAGTGACTAATACCATATTTGATCATTACTTTCCGGAATGGTGCAAACAAAAATTTGGTTCCTCTGTGGGTTTGGAGCGAATTTGGGGTTATTTCATGCGAATCGATCTTCATTGCATCGGTAACCTGTTTCCCAGTTTTGTTTTTCTAATGTATACCCTAACCATACTTTTGAATAAACGTCTATTAAGGTTTAAGTAAATTTGTATATCATATTGTATTTCGAAAACAATGTCATTTCACACAATACGGCTTGAAAAAGATCATTTAAACATTTAATAATAACTGGTCTTTTGGGATATCTTATCCTTGCAGGGGCATGAAGTTCTTCAGCAATCTTACTAAACTTCTTTGGTAATATAGGTATCTTCTATCTACTTTGCAATAATGGAAACAATTTCGTTCATATGTGAATTATTCCCAGACTCTCTCGAAGCGATGAGAAGTTTTAATCTGTCAACCAATTCATTAGGATTGTTCCAATACACAGGAGAAAACCGGTTGTCAATTTCCTCTTTATATATTCCACTTTCAACAATATCGCTTTATAAATGTAGTTTCGGATGATTATCATAATCACCTAAACATTTATTTTCATTCGTGTGATGAACAATATCCTTATATTTCTCCAAATCGATATTGAAATAACCATTCGGAACTTTTTAAAATAATAATTCTTACAATTCTTCACTTCCTTCAGTTACGTAAACACCTACTTGAATAATATTCTCTGGGACAAAACTTAGTTTCCGAATCTCCCAGAAGCCATATCTTTCCATGACGATATACACCAAATACCATATCGCGAATAGGCGAAGATTGTTTTATAGCTAAATAACGTCGTGTTATTTGAGACAACTTTTTCTTCTTTATAGGTTCCGTCGATTTAATTTCCACAGGTGTTTCATTCAAAGTTTTTAGCACGCAATCTAATATATCCATTCTACTTGTAACATGTTAAATATTTCTTCACTCAAAACATCCTGTTTCATTCGAGCGTGTTTAGCTAGTAAATATTTTTTCTTTACGGCAGATATGACTTTATGTAATTCTGAAGCACAGTCAGACATGTTTCTTTGTTTACATAATATTAAACAAGTTATATTTGAATTAAGTAGAGGGTTTTTAGCTGGTGTATTATGTCGATTAGTTTGTGCCTTTTCAATATTATCTACTTTACTCAAATGTGTGTGTTATTTACTCACAGTTTTAAACCTCAAATTGCTACTAAAATAGTTTATTCGAGATTACAAATTATCAATTTGCTTATTCAATTCTGTTTGTGTAGTTACAGTAGGTGCTTTTTTGATAAAGACAACACTTATAAATGGCATCATTTCACCCATGTGTATGTCAAATTGTTTTGTAATTATAGCACTTACCATTTCATTGATTAAAATTTAAAATTTTCCAAATGTTCATTTGATCCAGTTTGTTTATTTTGCAATGCAATCGTTATAATTGGCAACATTTCCGAAATATAATTAATATTAGTAGACACTTTTGTAATAGTTTTAATTATGTTTATTAATAATGCCTGTATATAGGTCGTTTGCGATTTAAATACATTCACTCTAATAATATTTAAGTATTCCGCATAATGTTTATTTACCGCATCGGTATCTTTCACAGCTATACCCACATGGTGTAATATATGTCCATTTAAAGCAATATTCCCCTCAAGATTTTTCGTTAAACAAGTATCATAATGATTGTGTTATATACCGCTATGTCCATTCATTGAAATACTCATTGTTCTGCATCGGGTAGTAAAAAACCGTCAAATACAGACCTATGGCTGCCTTTATATAGGGAAAGCGGTGGTATAATTACCAGAAAACCATAATTGTTTTCCAAAAGTAAAAACACATATCTTTAAACTTTGAAAATGTAATATCACCCAGAATATGATAACTGCAAATATGTTGTAGATTCATATTGTTCATATTGTCCATTTTAAACACAATTAAAATATTTGCATTATAGTTAGGTTTGGAATATGTGCATAACTTTGCGATATATAATAATAAACAATCGACATTTGAATGTCTACCAAAACTAAATTATTCCTGTATTTCACCTTGCAGTTCCACCAAACATCATCAAATATAAATACGGAATTGGGTAATGCTTCATTCGGAAGCGCAATATCTTCTTTATTTGTAGAATGGAATTATCACATTCCCTCAATTAGGGCCAAATAGTGGCTAATCTTTGATATTTATCTTTTTGTATTGTTTCAGAAAACACATATACGTTTTCAAATTTAAGTAAATTCGGATGTTCCAACAGCGACATAATAACACATGTTTTTCCAAATGAAGAAGGACCGCTTATTATGCAACATATATATTTGATGGTATAAGAATGCCAGTTTTCTGTTCAATTAGAATTCTTCCGCATTTACAATTACAGGAAGATGTACAAAATTTATTTTATATCCTTCATTTTACAGCATCACTTAACATGCCTTAATAACGTAAAACTATAAATGAGAACCTATTTATAGGCTTGCATACAGTTGAAAATAATGCCTTATTGTAAACATATCATAAAAGTTCCGTGGAGTATTGAGAAAATTCATTAATAAATAACGATTTGAGTCACATTTACAGAAATAAAATTATTGTGGACCTTGTACTAAACTTGCAAAACGTCTGGAGTGGAACGATCAAGGAATAAACTCTCTGGATAATGCTTGTAAAGAAAACAATGTAGTTAGTAAGAGAACTACCAATTTGAAAGAAAAACATACAGCGGATAACTTTCAAGCCGATAAAGTTGCAAATATAAGAAAAAATCCATCTACATCGACTGGTGAAAAGCTAAGTGCCTGGGTTGTTGACAAATTCATGCACGGAAAGGTTAAAAAGGCATTTTTTTTAAATATAAAACTAAACGAAAAACTAAGAAAGGAGTAATGATTCCATTCCTATTTCCAGCATTAACAGCTCTTGGATCAATCCCCGGAGGAGTTTCGGCTATCAGTAGAGTAAATAATTCAAAGGTAAAGGAATGTATTTGAAACCCTATATAGTTGGACAAGGACGAAAAAACTACAAATGTGGAAAAAACACAGAAAGTCCTAAAAAAAATCTTCTAAAACTTGCATTAACACACAAAGACATTAATGTATTTGTAAAGAAAGTGGATATTCCCTATTTACGAATGTGTATATGAGAGACGAATTACCAAAGAAACCAAATCTTCACCAATGTATGATTGTTAAATTATATTCGAAACAAATCGAAGGAACACATTGGGTTGCATTAATTAACAAGTAAATCAGTCATTGCAATATGACAGTTTTGGCAATTTACATCCTCCAATTGATGTAAGCAATTATTTTGAAAAACACATAATTAAGATACAATTACAAAATGGAACAATTACAAAATACAATCAATTATGATAATTTATGTTTACATTTTTTGAATATAAAAAGGATATATAAGACAATGTATTAGTAAAACCATTTAGTAATATGTCAGTTACGTTGATATTAAGTGGAAATTCGTCGCAATTGTGGTCGGTATATTTCCCAGCTTTTGAGTTAGAGGGACAATGGCAAATAAGTCTAATCGAAGTCACTACTTACAATAGCATACCAAACATCGATATAGACAATTAATCATTTATGTTCAACAACAGTGAAAACCCTGTATGATTGTGATACTGATAGGATCATATAAGTTGCATGACTCAAGAATGTTCATTAAAGCACCATTACCGGAAAATGTACAATGTTTATTATGTGTAAATCCAAATACACTAACTAGTGTGATGTATAATAATGTCGGTATCGATGTGATGGAAGACAATTCAATTGCAAGTATGTTAGGTTTTGAAAGGAGAGTATATCCAGCTAATCAATTGCACGAATCATCAAAAGTGGTTAATATATTGTCGGTTAATGTATATTGTATAAATGTTAATATTGTAGGCAGATCATATTTGAATGGATAAACGACAAATATAATACATGGATTCAAGTGTGTGGTGGCTCCATGTTACAAAATAATTGAAAAACAAAATACATCGATATCTCATCCAGTAACAGTTAATCGAGTTCATGAATTAGTTGTTACAATTGTCGAACAAGATGGTATGCTGATTAATTAAAAAAAATAAAAAAATAAATTACTGTTCGATTATGTTTAAAAAAAAAAGCGAAATAAACATGTGCATGCTGTGTTTATTGAATTCAAAATGGGTATTGTGTGCAATAGTCAATACACTCGTAAAGTAGGCACTTAATTTAAAAACTACATTTAAAAAAAACGTATTTCGATGAAAGAGGCAAACAGAAGCGTAAAACAATCATTATAAAAAAGATACCCATTAAGTTAACACAGGGTAACGATTGTTTTTAAAGTAATTAGGATAAATCCTTAATAGAATTGGAAGACATACTTAATGTTGAAGACCCAATAAGTTATGATGATGCAATCACAAATACAGAAATACATCTATACGAACTGTTCTGAGCAGAACCGTATACGTTTCCATCGGAAATCAGGATTGATATACAAAATCATGATAGGAACATTACCGTCGAAATCATTCTTAGGTTTAGAGTAACAATTAAATGTCAGCCGATGCAACTAATCCAGTAACTACAGGAATTGTGAGAAATCGAATACTTCATTTAATCGATAGAATTGCATAACTGCTCAATTGTGTTGAAATCGACCAATCACAGAATGTTGGAATTATGTCCACGATAAAGCAATAACTCCTGGAAACTGTAAACAATATTTATACAGGGTTAATGGCTGGGTGGATCAACGCCAATATTTTTGCACTACAAATAAACCCAGGTAAGAAATATAAAGTTGTTATACCGTTAAGTATGGTTTCTGGCTTTGCTCAGGACTATAAATATGTAATGTTTAATGCTAAAAACGAATCAGTTATCCTATTTGGTAACATGCTTTTGAATGTTATATACAACACTTGTAATAATAAGGAAGGTGTAACATTAGAATTAAACAGTGTCGAATGGCTAATGCTACATACTGAAATTAATACTCATAAATGTGTAAATTTTTTAAAATATATCGAAAAAGGGAAGAAACTAGATATTGCATTCAGTTTGTGGGCTTTGGAGACATTTCCAACTCTAACGACATAAGAAAAAGTCATTTCGAATATGAAATCAAATTTTTAATCTGAGAAAGTACGATTTGTTGTTATTTTTTTTCAAACAAATCGATTAAACAATTTAAAAGCTGATAGATCAGTATTCGATAATTTAGATATAAAATATATTAAACTGTATCTAAACAGTCAAGCTTATTACTATACCAATTTAAATCCAAACTTTGTAAATGGGGAATTCCTCATTTGCTATGATATGTACTCAAAACTCCAGGAAAAGTATTATAACAAAATCAGCTCACCGATCCTAGAACCAGTATCATATAAAAACCAGAGGAAAATTATTTGTATTTGGTGTAAGCATACAAGATGACACAATTACCAATAGTTTAATCGATTCATGAATTGAAATTATTGCAAATATGCCAATCTTTGCAAATACACAAACATGCATTGATAATTCACAATATTGGCGAGTTACAATGTAAGAGATAAGCTGGTGAAGATAATGACTTGAGTCAGTAGACAACAATACACAGTATTAACAAGTTGTTTTGCAATGTGCAAGGATTTCAATCCCCAGAAAAATGTATCATAAAAGAATTGGCTATTACTGACATGGAAGAACACACAATGTTATTCAACTTCAAACCACCATTCCACTGGAAATATCTAAGTCCTAAATACAAGAAAACAAATAGATGGGTAACCAAATACCACCGTGGTTTAACCTGGGAAAGTGGGTGTATGGAGTATGAGAATATTGAAGAGATTTGCAAACAGTAATAATTAATTGTAAAATATATGTAAGTGGATTCGAACGAAAACATATTTTTAAAAGTGTGTGGAATGGGAAAGTTACAGATATTCAAAAATATTACAATTGTCCTTCGTTCAAACAACTGTGTAAAAAAACTGGTTATAAATTCTACCTCTTCTTTGCAGAGGAGAAACTCTCGATTAATCCAAAATGGGTAATTTATGACTGACTGGAGTGAAACAGTTTATGATGATTCTCCCCTGAGTCACCAGTGGATATTATACACGTGAGAAATAATGAGTGGAATTAAGAATATAAATATACTTGGTTTATGCAGGCTAATACTTTGTAAAGGTGGATGAAGACAAGAACAAGGTCACGTGCTTGTGCATACAGAAATCAAAGTGTAAATAGACTACTACAAATTTAATAGCACATTGGAGTAAACATTTTAGAAAATATTTTGGAAAGTACCGGTTTAGTGTCCTTTTACATCTCAACTGCTATTCGCATATCTGGAAACTATTGTTTGTTTCATTTAAATAAATCCAATGTACATTAGAAGGTGAAAATAGTAATGATTTAATATCTTGTCCAGATCACACAAAAATGTCCTTATATAATTCTAACATCGAATAAATGTATTCGCACTTTTACCAGAATGTATAATACTACTGCGAGACAATCAAACAGATGTAAATACTACAAGTATTAATAAAGGTAAGAAATGATTTAAATGTGTTTCTTGTAAACATGTAATGTTTTCAATGCGTACTTTGTAACAAAATAAATTGTTTGAAACTACTTTTTTTTTTTTTTTTGCATTTTACTGACTTTATGAATACACTGAAAGTAATATTCCCATATTATAAAAAACAACAAAATAATTTGAAAACGTAATATTACATAACCTTTGATTACGTGTATTTAACAATAAAGGTTTGTGTGCGGGATAGTGACTAAATAGTAAATCTCAAAATGATTTCATACTTAAAGATACATTTCAAACCAATAATATACTCCAATTGCTTCCTTGAATTCTCTAAAGCTGACTATAAAAGGTTGGAACCTTACAGTTCCATTCTAGACTTGGAAGAGTATAGATGCAATTATGGCTTTACTGTAACGTTTTTGGAGTTAAACATTTACAACTCTGCGCAGCATGCGTTATCATGAAAGAACAACCTGTGCAAAGAGCCATTCAAGATTGAAGTGACGGTGTGATTTCTGCCAGAAACAGTTATCTAGGAGGGGTGCTTAAAAAATACATAAATTTTGCAACACTGCATCACAATCAACACCACACCCTGAGACAGCATTATCAACACCACATGACACGACACTGGCACCACTTTGTACTACATAAGCACCACATTACACCACTCTAGCACCACAAAGCACCAAACTAGCACCACATGGTACTACACTAGCACCATATGGCACCACACTAGTACCACATGGCACTACACTAGCACTGATGGAACCACACTTACACCACATGGTACTACACTAGCACAATATGGCACTGTGTCGTCACAAATGTCACTACTTTTTACATTTGTTTGCATTTACAACATTAATACTATGTCCCTACAATTTTTTAGAAAAACTACAAATATTAATGTTTTAATAATTTCACCATGTTTTTGTCTCTTAATTATACCTCTAAGATTATTTGTTATATGTGTCTCTTATCAATTTTTAATGTCTCATTTTTGAACTTTTTTCAAAACATATTTTAAAATGATTTGATCAGTTACTACATTACTGAGAATTATCATTGCCTCTCGATTTGTTACCTAACTTAATTTTAAATACTGTCGGTGTTCAAGTTAATTGTCTATATAGTGAGTTTTTTTTATCATATGTCTCATTAACTTTATTACTTTTTTATAATGGTAAATCATACTTTTATTATCATTTTAAACTACATACAAGTTGTCTGATTAGGAAGTAAATTTTATTTCCTATATATTTATTTATCTCCTTTTTAATTTACGTCAAGTAACTTATATATTTTTAACATTTGTTTATCTGGCGATATATGTCAATTAATTTTCTTTTTTTGATCTATTTCATGTGAGTTTGTTAATATTTTTTTACATTTTATTGCTTTTTTTTAAGTTTCATTTCCATACTGTAAAAGTTGGTACTTTCAAAGCTCCGTTTTCAATGGTGTTAGCGGCATCCAGAACCGCATTTCATGTCTTGTTTTCCTTTTCCACCAGAATTACAGTGAAATGTAGCACATTCCTTTGTCGTGCCGGCCATAACCCTTCTTCAGAATGATTTTTTTTTTTGCTACCGTAGCTCAATCGGCATTTCTTTCTGTGGTCATGCAGTTAGTTCGTGATATTGTATAAAAAAACTCTGTTCTATCACATTTCAGAGGCCATCGGCTCTGCACTTTACCTCCTTTCGTACAACCTATGCCATCTAGCAGAATCCCCGGTATTAGCAGTCTTCTTTGCTCTGTCCGTTCACCCGGCGTTTTCCAGACTTTTTCGTATGTGGCCTTTTGTCGTCATGACACATTATCGACATGCGATAACCGTGGTGATCTCGGGTACTTAAAATCCCTTTTTTAGAGTGCTAATAACTCATCATCATGTAGAGTAGATATGTGGGTTTTTTTTTGTGATGTTAAGTATTTTGTTTATTTTTTTATTTTGTCTTCTGGTGCCTCTACTGCAACACAACATGTGATTAGAAATTATTCTAGCCTCGTCTGGCGAGTACAGTTTTAATTGATTTTCGCCCAGTCTCGTGCTCCCATTTATAATTTTTTACACACTTATTCGTTTCATTAATTTTGTTATAATGAGGGTTTTGCATCTTCAAGTGCTCACAATCGGTCAAGTTCCATGTTTTTCAGGGCTTTCAATTCCATTCCACAAGTTGTTGCAAGAAGTTATGATCTTCCCATTCCTTCCTGAGGAATGAATTCTACTGGTCACCAGTCAAGATGTATGTGGCAATTTTCTCTCGTTCCATCGGTAATTGTCGACACACTTTATTTTCAACGAGTTATTAAGTCAGTCTTAACATTTTTTTTATTTTAAATGAACCATGTTTGATATAACGAACTTTCTTTACACAGAAATATATTTTTAAGAGACAATCACTTTTAATCTAATACAACCTGTGTTTGCGGACGTATTTAATTTTACCAAAAACAAAAAAATCTGAGCATATTTCACTGTTCCTTATAATATAATTGTGTGACAAAATAATTTTTTTTAATATGAAGGAAGCAATCATGATCTTTATAAAATTAAACATAATCGATATTAATATGTTGCATAATATTTAGTTCTATCAGTTGGTGGGTTTATTAATTGTATTTTTTTGTACCCATGAACTAATTTTTTTATCTACACGAGCAACAGTACAATTTGCTAGTCTTTCAACCTTGCATTTTATTTACATGTGCTACCTTATGTTACATAAGGTATATTTGTTCTTTTTGTATGATTCATATGTAGTAAGACTAATTTCATTTTAGTATGTAAGGATGCATCATAGGTTCAAGTTTGTTTATACCTTAAATAATCATTCTCAAACCTTGTCCCAGTCATTGGTAGAAAGTAATTTAAATGTTATAACTCAAGACAATGATCCTGTGAGAGTAGCTTTTATATTTTCATGTTACATTTGAGATATTTTTATGACAAACGGACATACTTGTTGGTATTTCGTACATATTTAATTACTGTATAGAGATAATTCCCTTTCTTTAGTATTGGTGTTATTTTTGACAAAGAGTGAATTCAATAAATATACAAGAAAGGAGATTTAAATCACACCACTACAACTAACATGTTTTTACTCATAATCTAGTTAATTTACCCCTGAACCTAAAATTGTTTACATTTGACAAGCAAGTATTAAGTATTGTCTATTTATTAGGAAATTTTCATCCTTTAGTGGCAAGTACGATTCCCAGCATGTATGACTAATGTGTTTCTAATGCCAATTATATTTATATATGTATGTGTTACTTCTCAGACCCACTATTATGCTTCTAAAGCCACTTTAATGCAATGTTATGACGTGATTCTATTTTTGAGTGCTGAGATTTTTCTATTGATGTGAACCTACAACTTAATTTTTTCCCCCTTTATCGTACATCAGCACAGCAACACACTACCACCACATGACACCACACTAGCATCACATGGAAACACACTAGCACCACATGTCACCACAGTCGCACCAAATGGCACCACACTTTGCACCACATGGCACCACACTAGCATCACATAGCACCACTCTAGCTTCACATGGCACCACACTAGCACCACACAAGAATCACATGCAGTCACTCTAGCGCACCACAGCACTAAACTAGCACCACTTGGCACCACACAAGCACCACAGTAGTAACACACGGCACAACACTAGCACCACATTAGCTCCACATGACACCACATGGCACCATACTAGCACCACATGGCACCATACTAGCACTGCATGGCACCACACTTGCACAACAAAACAACAGAGTAGCAACACATTGCAACACACTAGCACCACACTTGCACCACATGACACCACATTGCACTACACTAGCGCTTCATGGTACTACACTAGAACCACGGGGCACTACATTAGCACCACATGACACCACACTTGCACCATTTGGCACCACACTAGAACCACATGGCAACACACTAGCACGGCATGACATCACACTTGCACCACATAGCACTGCTCTAGCTTTACATGGCACCACACTAGCACTGCATAGCATCATTCAAGTACCATATACAATCACTCAACAACACATACCACTGCACTAGCACCACATTGCACCACACTAGCATCATATGACACCACATTAGCACTACACGGCACCACATTAGCACATGGCACCACAATAGAACCACATGGCACCACACTAGCACGACATGTCAACACAGAAGCAACACATGGCACCACACTTGCACAACATGGCAACACACTAGCGACACACTTCACCACACTAACACCACACTTGCATCACATGACGCCACACTAGCACCACATGGCACCACACTTGCATCGCACGACACCACACTAGCTCTACATTGCACCACACTAGCACTGCACGGAACCACACTAGCTCCACATGGAATCACACTAGCACCACATGGAACCACACTTGCACTATACACACCACATTAGCACAACATGGCACGACACTAGAACCACATGACACCACACTAGCACCTCCTGGCACCACACTTGCACCACATAGCACTGCTCTCTCTTTTCATGGCACCACACTAGCCCAGAATAGCACCATACTAGTCCCACATACAATTACATACCACATGCCATTACACTAGAACCACATTGCACCACATTAGAACCACATGGCACCTCACTAGAACGACATGACACCACACTAGCACCACATAGCAACACACTAGCAACACATGGCACCACACTTGCGCAACATGGCAACACACTAGTGACATACTGCACCACACTAGCATCACATGACACCACACTAGCACCACATTGCACCACACTTGCATCACATGACACCACACTAGCACCACATGGAACCACACTAGCACCAGATGACACTATACTTTAACCATATGCACCACATTAGCACCACATGTCACCATGCTAGCATCACATGACACCACATTAGAATGTCATGTCGCAACACTAGCACCACATGACACCACACTAGTATCACATACAATCACACAACACCACATACCACTACACCAGCACCACATGGCACCAACTGGCACCACACTAGCATCACATGACATCACATTAGCACCACAAGGCACCACACTAGAACCACACGGCACCAAACTTGAACCACATGGCACCACACTAGTACAACATGGCACCACACTAGAACCACACGACACCACACTAGCACCACAAGGCACCACACTCGCACTACATAGCACTGCTCTAGCTTTACATGGCACCACACTAGCACCACATAACACCACACTAGTACCACATACAGTCACAAAAACCACATACCACTACACTAGCACCACATGCCACCACACTAGCACCGCATGGCACCACACTAGCACCACATGGCACCACATTTGCACCACATGACACTAGCACCACATGGCACCACACTAGCACCACATGGCTCCACAATAGCTCCACGTGGCACAACACTAGCACCACATGGCACCACACTATCACCACATCCTGAGACAGCTCCACAATCAGCTCAACAGACTATACCTCAGTTAACACCACAGTTGAAATCTCCTGCTCTACCCATTCTATTTCCTTCAAACCATCGCTATCTTAATTCAGAATTGGTAAGTAAGTCACTTTCTGGTTTGCCTTAGCTCAAATATGCAATACTAATCACAGTTTTGGCCAGCAGACTGACTGAAATGCATATATGTAACGAACAAACAGATACTGAATAGACTTTCAAAGATTTTTTTCAAGGTCTAGGAAAGCTCTGATAGATTTAACTACAACATCGCCCTGACAATAACTCTTAGTGTAAATATATCCGGTTAGTATTTTAAATCTATTACAACGGATGTGTCCTCTACAGAGACTTTCTACTTTCAAACCCAAGCTCTCCCAATTCTACAGTCCACAGATATTGGCGACCTTTATAATTCTACCACAGTACTGTACCTCGCAAGTAGACTTGAAGAATTTAGTGATCATGGAAGCAGGAGGACTTTACAACTAATAAAAAAATGGGCGTATACATCTCCCAATATAGACTCTTCACCACTGGTCGGAAGAAAACCAAGTCATTGCCTACAAGAATATATGCAATTCAATGCCGTTTCATCACTCGCTTCACTCTCATTAGCTCTGAAGACCTTGGTTTCAAGATTCGGCAAAATATCTTCACTCTCTCCGATGCACAGAAAAAAAATAATTCTCCATAACACTGCACTTGGGGTTATTATAATAAATTTAGCTCAGCCACCTTCAACGAGGTACAATAAAATGTATGAGTGAGTCAAGCTTCCATCCACCTCAAGAATGCGTGAGACATCTAGCACATAGTGGCTTACATCTAATCTGACAGTCAATGAACCAACGATTTATCTATAATAAAAACATCTAACATATTTGAGAGAATAACGAGTTCGTCACCCTGCAACCTATCGCCAGCATCGTTCCAAGATATAAACATCACTACATCAATTCAAAATGTATTGCTTAAATGAATAAAGACGATTGCTTGTATATGTAAATAAATATTTTAAGTAGAAATGTGATTTTGTATATGAAAATAAATATTATGTTTGTTTGAAAAATTAAATATAATAAATTGTAATTCAAACTGACAGTTTATTTCTTTTAAAACCAAACAGACTATATAATTTAAAGAAATGAGTAAATAATTGTTTACATAACATATATTTTTATCATTCTACGGCCTTAAATTTACAAAATGTTTGTGTGAGGAAGAAGTATTTAATCGTTGGTGTAACCATTTTTATAAATTTATCTTGAACAAGTTTATCAACATAACAAAAAAAATTACTTGGTAGGTATTCTGTGGTCATAATATGTAATTTTCCCGAGAAATCGTTATTTTTTAACACACTAAAACTTGTGCAAATGAAGAATCATTCACTGTGCAAGAGAGCCTTTCCCATAGCATAGAAACCTAAACCATGATGAGTTTTTTTCTTTTTACAAAACATGGTGGGAACGTGGTCGTAGAAAGTCTCCTGGGTAGAGCCAGCTAGGTAGATTATGTGGGTGGTGAGAGCAATGAGTGACAAGTGGTGCTCGCGCGGCGGTGGGGAGGGAGGTGTGTCGAGACATGAATGTATGACGTTGAGAAGGAGAGATGTTCGTGGCGAAGCAAGGCTAACGAAATTGTGTGAAACGAGTCTTGGGAGAACAGCAGACTCATGGAAGGAGACAATGTGAGAAATGAGACGATGATGAACAGTGGGGTGAGGGAATCGTTCTTTAAAATAAAATTTTTTGTTTGCTGAATGCATTGTCCAGCTATCCAGCGACATTTCTGGCCAAGCCCAAAAAATTTTTTTGTCCGCTTCCCGAAACAGTCTTCTACAACAAACCGCCTCTGTCTTCTCCACTCATGATGACAAGGTTCCCGCTGAGGAGAGTGTGGGAAACCTTGTGCAGGGCCAACAACGGCATTGACTGATCACAACTCATGTTTCCCATCCTTCCCCTTCACTTTGACCAGGTCTAACAAAAAATGACTAGCCTTTCTTGCGCTGGGTGTTAAAATACAAGCCAATATATGGAAATGTGTGTGTAAGGAGAGAATCTGTTTCTGTGGAGAGGGTTCTGTGGGGAGGGAATGAGTCTTGCTTCCTGTGCGTTTACCTGGGAGATTGAAAACTTGTATAAATATAGGTTTAAGCTTTACACCCCTCCACTGTTTCACTTCAGTGTTCGTTATGTATGTAACTTTTTAAAATGCCGCAATTCTACAAAGAGTATTTCTTGGGAATGTCTACTCAAGCTCTCCAGCAAGAATTTATTGAATATGACTGGTCGGTCATTGATGCTGCTCCGCTAACTCCTTTAGTGATGCAAGAGTTGACGCCAGCGATGACGCCGGCGGCACCTCCATTGCCGCCTCCAGCGCTTCCGAAGATGGTTTTGGTGCCTCCAGTGACACCTTCTGTGCCGTCTCCAGCGACACCGTCGCTCCCGGTGTTTCCAGAGATGACGATCTCGGTGCCTTTAACGCTGCCTCCAAGACTGTCTTGATGCCTCCTAAAACGGTCTTGGTGTCGCCAGCGCCACCTCCAGTGACACCGATGCTTCCAGCGTTTCCAGAGATGACGATCCCGGCACCTTCAACACCACCTCCTAAGACAGTCTTGGCATTTCCACCGCCGTCTCCGGAGACACCGATGCTTCCAACACCTCCAACACCAGCGATGACGATTCCTGCACTTCCAGCACCTCCAACAACAGCTATGACACAGTCAGATCTAGGGAGTGGTAGAAAATCTTATAATCTTCCAAATAGTGTACGGGTAAGTTTTGTATGCTTCTGGCATTTCTCAAAACATGGTCTTCCGCATTTTTAGTTACCAAAATGTGATTTTCTAAGTTAATGGCAATGTCATCTTCGGCATCTAAAACAGAGTTCAGCCTCTTCTCCAAATGAGCACGATCTTCAGAGTCCAAAGTCACAAACAACGTTTTAAGGATTTTTCCATTAAAATCCAGGATAACTCTTATTTTGCCTAGATTCAGTTGAAAGAACGGTCGTTTAAGTACCAACGTCAGATATAAAGGCTAAAGCACTTTCTCGCAAATGAGAAATGAAATACACAACGTTTTGTCCACTGTGACATTTTCGCGACAAACTCCTCCAGATTGATCATGAACAGATATTATTGATTGTATCAGAGCATCAAGTTGGAATGACACTTCTCATTGTTCAAGGAGGTCAAAATAAAGTACAATATATAAAGAACTGATTTAAAAAAATCTTCCATTTCAAAGATTGCACCAGAGTTGAGGGTTGTTACCGTGACTGAAAATCAGAAAGGTGCAAACATGAGCACATAGAAATCCGGAGACATGCTGAAGCCCAGGAGGGCTCAATATTCTCCTACCTAAAAAGTAATGAAAATGTACACTAAAACAAAGAAGGTAAGGGCTCCCAAAGAACTAACCCAAAATCACACAATTAAAGAAAAAACTACTAACGCCAAAGTTATTAATCAAATTATACCCATATCAACAAGTACTGGTAATCCTAGAACTTCCCCAGAAACTTCTTCCAACGAATAACCTTTACAGATGTAAAAACAAACTTTACATTATTATGCATACATAACCCCAATAAACAATGTTATAAAATTTTACACAAACAAAATTCTTAGTACTAGTAGCATGGAATTTTGGATTTAGGTCGAAAAACACCATATGTAAAAATGAGAACAATTATAATACCCTATGAAGACTCTGGCAAACGGGTTATCAGTCCACTATAGAGACAAAGTCAGGGTGCAACTCAAAATTTTACAAATGTAGCATACATAGATGTACATGGCTATGGAGTGCTCCAAGGAGATAAACAACAATAAATGGCAGGTAGGGCCTGCAGAACCCTAACACGGTCAAAACTTAATCGAAGCTCTTGGATAGATTTTTTTAAATAGGAGATGTGTGCGCACGTAACACAAACTCCAGTTTCAGGATTATTCAGACTAACTTTGACAGGAGTTAAAATGCGCTGGATCTTATAAGGACTAGCCCAACGAAATGACAACTGTGCCATTTTATTATATATGGCTTTACTAGTAAGATACGTTCTTAACAAGACTAACTCGCCTACCTTAAATGGATTTTGTATCCGACTTGCATTTAAATTTTTAAGATCATAAGGCCAGACATCCCTTTTATTACTAACATCATCAGGGAGCAAATCACTCAGTTCCCACAAATTAGAAAACGGATTGTTTGGCAAGTAAGTAAATATTAACTTGAAAGGATTTGACATGTGAGATTCATGTCGTGCCGTTGGAAATTCCTATCCCAGTTCGCCTGGTCATTTCCATGGAAAGCAGTAAGAGCAGAAATGAGGTTTCTATTAAACTGCTCTGCATGCGAATGAGTAGGATTATACAGTGACAGGGTAATATGTTTGATTCCAAAAGTGAAATATATTTGTTTGAATTGTTTTGATATGAATTGAGTATCATTGTCAGAGACTATAGAGGAAGGAAAGCCAAAATTTTGGAAAATGTTCGCCTGAAGGACATGTATGGTAGTCAACGCAGTAGCTTTTCTCAAAGGTATTAACAGCACAAATTTGGAAAATGCATCTACACATAACAAAAACAAATTATGGCCAGATTTTCTATGAAGCGAGGGTCCAACAAAATCGATAATTGAATATTGCATTGGTCTCTCTGCTACTTATGAAGTGAGAAAACCTAAATGAGTGTTTTGTGCTAGTTTGCTCATGGTGCATACGGTACACATATTTACTCTATCTGTAACTACGTCATTCGTCCTTTTCCAAATAAAATGTTCTCTGATTGCCTGAATGGTTTTGTAATGTCCTAGGTGTCCACCAACAGGATAAGAATGAAAATACTCGAATACCATGGGTTTCAAAACATTTGGCAAAACAATATATATTTTCTGTTGTCACGAGATTTACAAAATAGGACACCTTTAGACAAAGAATATGGTTCTTGTTCATTACCAGACTGTAAATTTTGAATAATAACTTTTAACTCTGGGTCTTGTTCGCAATTTTTAATGTTATCCAAAGCCAAAGGGAATTCAATCAAGAGAGTGCAACTTACTAAATTTTCAGTTTTCTCTCTAACACATTAGTTCCTTCAAATATGTGTAAGAGCGCATCTGCTACAACATTCTTGGTACATTTTATTGTGTTGGGCCTTAAATTTTTATGAGGACATTCTCATCACCCAACGGCCTATTTGGCCTAACTGACGTGGGTGTGCTAATAGCCATGATGAAGCCTGGTTATCAGTTTCTAACAAAAATTCAGGATATTCAAGATATTCACGGAATTTATCAATACCTAAGACAACTGCTAAACTCTCTAACTTGTAGGTGGTACGTGATTTTCTTTCCTGAGAGGTCAAGGTGCGTGAAGCAAAAGTTGCATGTTGGCATAAACAGTCTATATCCTGCAAAAGTACAATGCCAACAGCCAAACTATAGGTATCGGTTTGCAAAATGTATTGTTTTAAAAAGTCAGCTATATGCAATACAGGAGGATTAGTGATAATGTACTCCAAGGTTTCGAAAGCCTTTTGTTGGTCTGTGCCCCACTTGAATTTAGAATTATTCTTTCATAACTGGTTAAGAGATGCAGCCTTTTCTGCCAAATGAGGAATAAACTTCCCAAAAAAACTGAATCATACCAATAAATCGTGCTATGCTCTTTGCATCCCTAGGTTGGGAAAATATCTAACCTCTTTGGTTCTTTCTTAGTCAATGGAGATGCCCTGACTAGAAATTTTATGCACCAGATAGGAAATTTCAGGTACAGCAATTTTAACGTCAACAGGGTTTACAGTTAAACCTGCCTTTTTCAATTGTGAAAATACTTCTTTCAAATGACATAAATGTTCCTCAAAGTTATAAACCACCAAATCATCGAGATAGTTATACACTAACTTAAATTTTATGTCATGGAAAATCTGGTCTAAAATTCTAGTAAGTACTTGGGCACCTGTTGCTAAACCGAAAGGAACACATGTGAATTGGTACAAATTGCACTGGTTATGAGCTTCGATTCTTTAAATGAATAGTTGTAAAAATTTTGGCCTTACTTAAGCAATGAAAAGCAGAGTGCAAGTACGATAATGGCACATACTCAATTTATATTTTCATATTTACTTTATGATAATCAACAACCATGCATTGTTTTCCACTAGACTAAGGAAAAATAAAGTCTCGACCAGCATACCATGATGTAGACTGTTCTGTGACACCTTTATTGATCAGATCCTGGACCTGCAATCTCAGTAACTCCATTTTAGGTTGCGCCAAATGGCATGGTCGACACTTCACTGGTTCCAGTTCGAAAAGCTTAATTTCATACTCCAGCATTTTGGTGAGGCCTACCTCAGGGGTCAACACACTAGGAAGACGATCATGTAATTTCTGAACTTTATCGCATTCTAAAGCAGATAAATGACCACAAGGGTTTGCTGAAACTTTCATTTCACACCCTACATTAATTTCAGTGGTGGTAACAGTTGGTAAAAGGAATTTTCTATTTTTGTGCAAATTTTCGAAAAAAGATGTCGCTTCTGAACATCTAGAACTAGAGCTGTTTTTCTCATAAAATCTGCTCCAATTATAAAATGTAAACTTAACTAGTCAGAAACGAGACATTGTATCATCCAAGTAAAATGTGAAATTTTTACCTTTATTACTGCACAACAAGAAATAGGTAATTGGGGCTTTAGAAGCAGTAAAACATTTGAAATGGTTCTCTTCAACTGACCTGATAACATTTAATTCCTCTAAAATTTTGATAAGTTCTTTGGAAATAATAATATGTGCAGAACCTAAGTCAACAAGTGCGATAACACATAAAGAACCCACATTTAATTCTACACGAGGGGTACTTACTTTTCGAATACCAACAACATTAGGAAAATGGACACGGCACAAGTAAAAAATACTAGAATACTGACGCTTACTGTGAGCCTCAGGCTGTCCAAACCAAACCACCACTGAAAAAGTGAGCAAATGTCCACTCTGGAAGAAATGTGAGCCTTGTAAGAGACCTCACTGAGTTTACAGTAAAAACTTGTGTGGTCGCTCACTTGTCCTCCTCGCTTGACACGTTTTTTAACTAGCAGCTACATGTCCAACCTTTTTACAAGAGAAACAAACAGGCGGGTTACGTTTACCACTAATGGGGCCTTGTCTACCTCCTTCCTCTTTACTAAGCTCTTTACTGGCATCTTTAGTGTCCGTCCCTATTTCAGAATGTCTTTTGTGTTTAGATTTGTTTACTCTTTTTTCATTTTATTCTGAAAATGTGCCTGATTTACTTTGTTGCTGTTTTTGAAAGGAATTACTTTTAAAAGAGAAATCTGGCTTTTCATGCCTCTGATCCACGTAGCAGATGTTTCAAGAATGAAAGCACATCCTATCCAAACCTGCAAAATTGGTTGGTTTTTCTAGAAAACTAAGTGGGTGCATTCCTGGAGTGAAAGGCCTTCTAATATGTTGTCAACAACTTCTTGCTCGCTAAGCGACAACCTAAGCACAATTGCAGCTTCTCTAATACTGCTAATGTAAACACATAAGTTACATGCAAAGGATTATAATGTTTCAACCGCAACTCGGTCAAAAGCTTGGTAGGGATGAAAAAAATGTAAAATATCTTTGTGATATGCATCAAAAATGAGGTGCTGTGCAATGGCTTGTTGTGTACGTTCACTTAGTGGTCCTTGGGTAAAAGGGAAAATAACCTCCACCAACTGAGTTTTGTGTACAGAATTACTCTGATGTAGATGAACGGTGATTTTAAGTGAATCGAAAAATTTTTATATGTCTTATCCATTAGTTAAGCCAAATCCATTAACATGTGGTCAAGAAGATGGAGAATTTCGCCGAAAATGTGTGAGGGTGTTTGATAAACTCTATGAAAAACTACACGAGTCATATTAACTTGGGGTACAAATACAGATGTGGAAGTAGGTCCAAAAGTATGAGCAGTGAAAGGATAGGCTAATGGTAAAGCAGCACCAAAATCTAAAATTGGTGGCGTGAATGTGGAAATAGGACATATCAGAGGAGCGGGTGGGCCTTAAAATTTGGTGTTGAGTGTACGATGTGGAAGGACCTTGAAGGGTAAGGACACTAACTTTATCAGACACATGAGACACAATAATTTTTGTTGTGTGGTGGGAACAATAAACACAGTTTTAGCTATTACTGCTACTTGATCAATAACATTCTGCAGGGATGCAACATGCTACTCAGATAAGGCCTCACGAGACGAGTTCATAAGATTCTTTGCCCGTCTGTTCAGTTGTGCAAGTATTTGTTTGATTCTAGCAAAAGTTAAGGAAGATTGCTCATTTTCCCAATTATCGACATGTTCAATTAGGGGGAAAGTGTTAGAAGCAAATGCTTCATACTCAGCCTCACTGTCAGAATAGTGTGTGGGGCCAATAGGCAAACATGCATCAATTGCCCCCACACAAAATAATTCTCAACTCAGCCACTATACGATCAGTGTGCTGGATACCACTGACTTTGAGCTCAAAAACCAGCTCATCATTAAGCAGCCAATTGGACACTATAGTGGTTGGCATGATGTTAAGGAAAACAAAGCACAAAAAAAGACTCAACAGCAAATTAAATGAAACCTCACCTAAGAACACGATCAGTGAGGGGCAGGCTCAATAAGGGAGGGTTGCTGAGACAAGCAAAATGACTAAAATATCACATTAGCAGAAAAATACTCAGAAACATAAAGGTAGGGCCTAAATGGTAGTAAACCAAGCTATGCTATCAAAATTATTAGACCAACACTCGGTGTCCAAGTTCAGAGCCCCAAACAGGGACAGCTAAGGAGATTTCCAAAGCATTTTAAACAAAGGTGGTGTCCCGAAGAGAAACAAGGAAGGAGGTATAAAAACGGGCTTTGGAAAAGGAATCAATTTGCTGAAAAAAAAGGCACTTTAATAGGAAAAGAAACAAGTCAGGAGAGAGCATACCATAGGCTAAGCGAGATCACCGTATGGCAGATTTTTTCGGCATTTTGGTACATATCCTATGGCAAGTGTGGGCATGAGGTCGTGGTACATAGCAGCACAGTTACGACTCTCACACCACGCATTGCTCAGATTCCCTCTAAATGCAGTGTTGGCATGAACTCAGAGCTTCGGAAGTTACATCATGGCCAGCCCGTGGGATAACTGCACAGCGAGCATTGTGACGCTCTGCGAAAGCGACATGCTGCGATGAGCCTAGCTGTGGAGCTGGTATAATTATTGAGTAAAGATATACCTAGAGTGGACTTCCCCAGGTTACACTTTCTGACTACTAGCTGTAGTTCGAGGGATGGACTCCACGTCGCGCTAATCCATTTTCGTGGCATTTGCGTGGGGAATATCGGCATCATTGCCACATTGACATCTACCCTCTCTCACGCTCACTCATACTCCATCTCTGTCCCCCCAGGCCCAACGCGAACGCTGCAACAGTAGAAAGTGTTCTGAACGCCTGCTATAACTAAAAGCTGGGACAGACAAGATGGCGGACACCCTAGTTCCTTTCTCAGGTCGTATATATCCGTTTACGAAAAGATTACAAGCTCTGTAAAACATATGTATGAACAAAATGAAACATAATGTACCCATAAGTAACGCGAAACGTTGCATATTACTCATACTGTCATAATAAAAGAATAAACACCACTTTATAAAATACGCGATAACTGTGGGTTTAAGTTATATATATATATATAGCGTATCATAAGTGTGCACTGTAAGTGATTTGTGTAGCTCAGACACAGTACAGTTGATGAGCAGTGATTGTATGCTAATCACATAGATTATTTTCTAAAATAGATAATTTGAGCTGTATAGCGCGAGCAATGTTAACAGGCACACATGAAAGCCTTAGTTTGATATTGTACCAGTTCTATCTTCTTTTGGCTATATAACGGTAAAAGTGAGTGTAACGTAAAATATTTCACGATCTGCAGCTATTTTCCATAATTAATGTTTATTCATATATTGGACACTGTTATGCGTAATACTTGTAATGTTTTACATGTGTTTCATTTTCGTAATTATTATTATTTTTTATTTTTTCATTTTTCTAATGGATATGATATTTAAATTTAAATGTACGAATTGCAATAATTCATGTCTAGTTGAAATAGATTGCTAGATTTTCTTTTCTTTAATAACTAATATTTTTAATTTTTGGTCTCGCCTTTATTGTGAATGTTTAAGGGAATTTCTTTTGTATTTTTTTTTATTTTCTACGAGATCCATAACTCTATGGAAAAGGGATTTAGGCCGTTTGCAGTGTGTAATTTTAGTTCGTTAGCTAAGAAGCCTTGCGATTGGCTAACAGGTTAAAATCTTGTACTCCGATTGGCTGGAGATCTTAACATAGGGTTAGGTCCCTCCGGTCGTTTGAAAGTTTGCTCTCTCTGCCTCCAACCTTCAACTGCGTAAGACGCTAGGACAGGACGCTCGTCCTACAGTTGGATGTAGCGGAGGTTTTGTAATTAGGATTTTGGGTGTTTTAGATCTTACAGCTTGATTCTGTTGTTATTTGTGTATTTGCGTCGAATTGAGATACTGGGCACTCCGTATAGTTTTATTTAAGAAGCTGTTTAGAAGTTTAAGGTAGCTAGCTAGACTTGTAAAGTCCGTGAGCCGGTGAGCCATGTAAAGTAGCACCGTACCAAGACAGGCAATTCCTACCTCCGTTCCGTCTACAAGAAACATCATCGTGCCTTAAGCCTATAAACAGGTATTTTACTGCAAGAACTATTTTTCAACAAGTTTTTAAATTTATTTTATCTTAGTTTTTGCTACATTACGCTGTTGGCTTAGAATATTCTACACGATGCCATGTTGGCAAGGCGCCCGTATTAGCTTAAGCACACTTAACACGCAATTTTTACCCGAGAGAGAAGTCAAGTGTTTTTACCTATTTGAGACAGTTGAGTAACATATATTTCTTAACTAAATTCAAGATTTTTTTTTAGAGGACTACGTGTATTTAAAGAGCTTAAGTCAGAGCTTACATGTCATGCAAGAGTATTTTAAAATGACCATTAAGCATGACCACTTCCTAACGGCATCTTAGTTTGAACAATATTGTTTTTCTTTGCTCATTGCCATCCAGGGCTATTTGATTATTTGAATTATTTTTCCAACTTAAAACAAACAGATATTTTGAATTTAAACATTTTTGAAAAAGTTCTCAATAAATAGATTTTCGCTGGATTTGACACGTCTGACATCTTCTCTGTTTATGCGCAGTTTAACCTGTCCCTCGTCTACTTATTTTCAGTTCAAATGATGTAACTAGTGTCTTGCTGGTGTGGCAAATAATTATTTGCCTGTAAAGAGAGTGGGGTTGTTAAAGGTGAGTTCCTAAGCATTCTACATACTGGGTCCTGAACGGAGTATAGCCGAGCTAACACATTTCTTGGGGACAGTATTTTTTTTTTTTGCTCGCTAACTGAATGAAAAAATATCGCCAACATCATATAGAGTTTAATGTATTGTTAGGTGGTGCATATCATAAAATTCTTCCTGCTGTCACAACGTGGTGACCTAGGTTATGTATTACACGCTACATAATTTAAATCTGGTACATAACGAGAGGGCGTTACGACATTCTGAAGTTACAGTTAGCGAGGCTAAGTCAGTAAATCCGTTAAAGTGCCAATACATCTCACCAATTACGCAGGAATACGGCAGGTGCGTATTCTCCATTAATGCAATGCATGCAGTGTATGCTTTAATAAAATTCAAATGCAAACATATTTCCTAACCATATACTACCTATTTTTCTTCGAAATAAAAATAAATTTTCGTTGGCACATGGGACTGGAATGCACATCTCTCTTTTCCTAATAATTACTCGAAAAGTCGTGGTAAGGCGCTGAGGGGTGACGCGCGCAGTGCATGTTTCGATAATAGTTCCCTAAAACGTCGAGGCATAGCGCTGTGGTATTCTCAACACTCGTTCAGCTGGTGTAACGTCACAGCAAGTTCACGCGAAATGGTGGCGAATGCATGCACAAGGTTACACTGCATTCAGCGTGCTAGCGAGTGAGTTTATGTATCTGTATTCAATTTTTAGTCACTGATGTGTTGCGTGTACTACTGTTACATTTGAACTAGAATTTTAAACAGTAGTTTCACAAGATGAATGATGACTGTAAAAGTGAGACTGTAATAAGCGTATTTAATAAATCTTTCCACATATGCTCATTTTGTGAGAAGTTAGAACTTGTTGAAAATGGGAGACCCTCACCTGCTCTCAACAATATAGACAGAGAACTAAGTCAGAAACTTTGTACGAACATTTAATCCTGACCTTTACAAAAGAAACAGTTTGGTTGTGCGATAGCGAAACATTGTGTAAACTGTTCTGTTGGTTATGTCTGGTGTTTGAATAATAACTTACAAAAACATATGGTAAATATTACAATATAAATAAACCTTGAAAACTTGAAAGTCAATAATAAATTATGTTTTGAAACTTTCAGAAGTAATTTCAATTTTTAATTACTTATCAAAACATGCACATATTAACATTATTTTACAGATTTCAAATTATTCTTGTTAACAAGAATACTTATAATTTCGCCTTTGCCCTAATTCAAGTGACTTTCTACTATTGAATTTAAGTGTTCTAGGTCGTTTGGGTGTTAAACAAATTTTAAGCTTTTCAACTTTTAAATGTAAAAGTTTTTGATTTAACCAGAGAATATTGTTATTTGACAATTGGCTTAAGAGTGAGAGGAAAAGGGGACTAAAGCACTTAAAATACATTTCCAGCAAATTTTAATTTTCCTTTCGGTATTATAAAAATTAATTTCCTCTGTGCAAAGTGAAGTGCTAAAGTAAGTTTCGTGTTGCACGCTTTGCCAAAATTTTCAGTGTACGCCCTACAGATTAAGAGAAACTACGCCAATCAATTACAGGCACTTAGAGTACACTGTTTGAAATGGAGGAGACAACAGAAATAACTTATACGTACACTACTGTACCCCCAGGCAGCGGGTAATGCAAACACTGACAGTAATGCAGCACAGCCTAACCAGTCATCTGAGAATGAGGCAACAGCAGCTAACGTTTCACAAACGTCACTGCTACAGCAACTAGCCGCGCTTATGTAAACACAGATGACTGAAATGCAAATAAAGTTAACCGCGTCAATGCAAACAAAGTTAACCGAGTCGCAATCAAAATTGATTGAGGCTATACAAATACAATTAAGTGAGGTTAAGTAACAGTTAGAGACGCAAGCACGAGAAACTGAGTCTATGCGAACACAGTTGGCAGAGTCGCCGTCACGGCTAACTGAGTCAGTAGAAAAACAATTAAGTGAGGTTAGGATACAGCTAAAAGAGGTTAAGTCACAGCTATTTGAAACGGTACAGTCACAGGTTCCACTGTTAAGAGAGGACGTAGTATCTAACCTGCAACATCTGGCTTCAGAGGTAAACATTGTACACAAGGAAGTGACTGAAACAAGGGAAGAGTTCGAGAAAGTAAAAAGAACGTGCAATATACAGTTTAGTGAAGTAGACCAGCGAATGAACCGGCTAGAAGCGCGACCAGCTGCCACACCTGACGTGAATGCACTAGATCAGTTAGTTACGGAAACATTCACCTCACAGAACACTCACGAAGAACACAAACTAGGGCAAGTCGAGAGAGCAACTGCGGATAAGCTATAAGATTGCCAGAGTAACTGATATGGTGGATCAGCTAACTCAGGTTGTGGAAGGAGTAAGAAACGTTCACCTGAGTGTGCACGAACATGATCGTGGGGAGGTGCAGCCTCTTATTATTAATACTCTACACACTGAGCCCAGAAAGAGTACACTAATTTCTGAGCAAAATGTCATACAAATGCCTGCTATTCCAGTGACTAATGCACCTATTATCACTTTTATACATCAATCGAAACTGTGGGCGGAACAAATGCCAAAATTCGAAGGAAAATGAGGGGAAAATCCGATCAATTTCTTAATGAAATTTGAAGAGTTTTCTGTCTTGTTTGGACTAAGCGACAACGACAAGCTGAGATGCCTTAGTCTAGCACTCAAGTGAACGGCCTACTATTGGTAGGAAGTAGCGCAAGGTACCACAACAAGCTATTCTGAATTTAAGTGCAAATTCACAGATTATTTCTGGAATGCGAAAGTGCAGGGAAACCTGAGAGCACAGCTCCATGCAGAAAGGTTTATCCCCGGCCGAGGTCGCAGCCTGGAAGACAACATCTCTGACATGTATGAAAAATCACTTCACTTAAGCCCTCCGGTTAGCGATGAGGAGTTCACGGCAATACACCCTACCGCTACCAAGCACACTGGTCAGGACGTAGAGACACAGATATTGTATCATTCTGCTAGGGATTGCTGGCGTTCGATCAAATAGATAAGATGCAGAGACAACACAATGTAAGAGAAGGCAACAAGCCAGGTCCGATTGAACGACCGCCGTCACTGTACCCAGGAAACCAGCAAAACCAGTACTGGGGAGATTTCAGACAGAACAATAATGGGCATCCTAAAGTACAAGCTTTTCGTGCGGACAACTACCAGCCATATTCGCTAGGCCAATGCTCCGAACAAAGAAACAGCCAACATTCTTTCAGGGGCAAGAAATATTATTCGGGCAGGAGAGGTTAGAGAACCCGCGGACAACGTATGGACCGTGAAGAAAGGCTAGGTCAACAAGGAGATAGGTCATGAGAGGACCGAAGCCCACGATCGCCTACGTCACATGGCACGCCTGTGTCAAGGGATAATTCACAGTCTAGTCTACTTTCAATCAGGCAATGCACAGTTTATCGCGCTCGTCTGTTCCGCAGAGTAGGAATGGAACAACTCACGGCCATCAAACACCGCAGTCAGCTGGAGCCAGCTATAACCAGAGACACACAGGCTATTTACTGCCACTGCCTGGCGGTTATTTTGACAGTCAGGCGCCGCTTGATCCACGAATGCCACCGTTCGTACCGGCACCGCCTACTATAAACTGGAGAGAGGCGAGTCTGCAGAAGGCAAGTGCAAGTAATAATACTAAGTTAAACTAGAAAGTGTCAGGGAAACAGGATCCCAGTCGCTGGCCCAAATCACCGATTGTAGTACCAAGGGGTCCGAGTGTGTGGTTGATTTTTCGCAAAAAGTTGAAGTTGAGCTGAAAAATTTGGAAAATATTTTTATAAGTACTGTGTTATTAGGAGAGACCGACAGGGAATTTTTACTGTACAATACGGTAGAATACGATGTTGTTATGCAGGAAACTATGTGCCCTGAGTTGAAGTTAACTCTATGTGGGTCGTCAGTGCCATGTATATTAGACAGTGGAGCGGAGATAAGCTGCGTGGCCGAAGACTTTGTAAGCGATATCTGTGCCACCGGATATAAGTTACCTGTCGTACCAGTACCCAGGCTCCACATTATTTGTGCAACCGCAAAATCAAGCCTGATGGTTAGCAGACAAGTTTTATTAACTATTGAGGGCCTAGGCAGCACTAAACGAATATAAGCTTTGCTCATTAAAGGCTTGACAAAGACTGTAATACTAGGTGTTGATTTTCTGACACGTTACAAAATCAGTTTGGATTTTGGCGGATGGCTAGTGCGCACCCCAGACAGGGAGTCTAGCACAGTAACCACTCCGGACTCCTAGAGATGGTCGAATAAATTTGTGTGTCAGCTTCAAGTAGCAGATTTTCAGCTGAATAATTCACCAACTATGAATGCAAAGGCTTCAATTGAAGATATTTTACATACTGTGAGCAGTATTGACGGAATTGATCGCCAGCAAAAATATGTGTTAGAGCAGTTGTTACTGGTTAACCAGGCAATTTTCTCCGAGCAGCCAGGCCGGAACAAGTTGTACAAGGCCTATGTAAAAGTGGAACCCGAACAAGTATTTCATTGCAAGTCATACCTGATCCCGCTAAATATGCGAAAGAAGCAGAGGATTGCGTGAATTAAATGTTATCTTATAATGTGATAAAACCTGAAGCAAGCCCGTACTGTAATCCTATTGGTCTGTGTAAGAAAAAAAGACAGATCAGTCTGACTCGATTTGGATGTACGTAAACTGAATAGCATTACAATAATATCCAGAGAAAGCCCAAGACCTACTGACGAACTATTAAGACTGTACCAGGGAGTTCGCTATATGTATACGTTAGACTTGACTCATGGCTACCGGCAAGTTCCCCTGACTGACGAATGAAAACAGTACACCGCATTTTTGTTTCGTAACCAGCAATTCTATTTCGAAGCGCTACCTGTTCGCCTTTGTAATGCCGTATCTCAGTTCACGAGGTGCGTGATGGTCACTGTAAGCGAAGAATGCCCCGAGTTCGCACGTTGCTACGTAGACGATATTTTGGTTACGTCGGCCACCATTGAAGAGCATTTGGAGCACCTGCAGACCGTGCTAAACAAGTTAACAGCAGCAGGAATTACAGTTAAATTAAGGAAGTCACATTTCTGTCGCGAGCAAGTGCCTTTTCTAGGGCATGTTTTGAACCCAGAAGGTATACGTAAGGCACCAGATAAGCTTGCTGCTATTACGGAATTTCCTGTGCCCAAGAACGAAAGACAGTAAAGAGCGTCCCTTGGAGTGGTCGGTTTTTACGGCAACTATTCAGATAAGGTTGCGCAGGTGTGTGCACCATTGTTTGAACTTTTGAGAAAGGATGTAACCTGGAAGTGGAAACCTGAGTAACAGCAGGCTTTCGAAGCTGTGAAAGAATTATTTTTTAGTGAACATGTTATTCATCATCCTGCACAAGATGCCAAGTATTATTTGTACACTGCCGCATCCAGTTATGCTTTAGGAGCGAAGATCGCACAACTGCTCTCCAACGGTAACGAAAAGACAGTTGCTATGGCGAGCCAAATGTTCAATAAGGCAGAGAAAAACTATTCTGTGACTGAGAATGAAATGCTAGGTGTAGTTTGGACGATACAGCATTTTCGTAACTTGTTACAGGGCGCGCGTATTGTACTGCAGACTGACCACCAAGCATTGATTCGTTTACACACAGGAAAAATTTTCAGTAGTCGCCTGACAAGATGGTCACTGTTAATACAGGAATTTTACCTAGGTTTTCAGCACATAAAAGGAAGTGAGAATATCGCAGCTGACAACCTTAGCCGTATTCCGGATGGAGCACCGGAAGTGGAAATTTAGGATCCGAATGAATTTTTCATTGCGCAAGCTGCTACGCAACCAGAGTTGTCATGGCTATCACAATAGATAGTTGCTAATGTTTTGCGAGATCAGAAAGCAGATAATTTTTGCGGCAAATTACTAAACAACCTTCAAGAAGTGATAGATGAGCATCCACTGAGGAATTCTTTTTGTAGAAGTTCCAATGGAGTTTTGTTTCAACATGGTTTGCATCAGAAGGAATTTGAAAGGGAATGGAAAATTTTCGTACCAGAAAAGCTACAGGATCAGCTTATAATTGGTACGCACGGGTTGATTGGCCATGTAGCGATAAGGAAAATGTATGAAGTATTGCGTAATCAGTTTTTATGGAAGAGAATGTTGCAGAAAGTGACCGTCACTGTAAGGACCTGTGACTTGTGTCAGAAATGTAAACATCCACAAGAATTCTTAGCAGGTGAGATAAAGCCTATTATTACAGAAAATTCATTGAATTTAGTGTTAGTTGATCTGTTCGGTACATTGACACGTTAGAAGGCTGGAGTGACCTATATTTTTGTAATAATGGATGTGTTTTCAAAGTACACGAAATTATACGCAATAGTACGTGGCAACACTAAGACAGTTGTATGTAAACTAGACCGGTTCATTAAGGGAGTCTCATAACCGGTATGCGTTTTATCAGACAAGGATACTTAATTTACAGGACATTTATGGCAAACGAGTTTGAGAGAGAAGGGTATTGTACGTTCAACTACTGCACCCCGAAACCCTGCCGGAAACACCATAGAGCGCAGAATGAGAAGTTTGGGACATACACTGCGCATAATTTGCCGTACCGCTCAACAAAGTTGGCGAGATAAAGTTCCACTCATGGAATTTATTTTTAACCACACTATTAATGAGAGCACTAATTTTACCGTATGGGAAATATTGTCGGTCCAATTATAGGTGATTTATGACCCTAGTAAGCTGCCACAACCTCTAAGAATTGCACACGGTGATGAACAACAGTCGGAGAAATTAAGAGAAGAGGTTACGCTACTCGTGCGACGTAGATTGCATCTAGGTGCTGAGAGACGAGCCAAATAAGCAGAGAAATCTAAAGTTAATAAACTACAGCCAGGTCAGTTTGTTTTGACTAAAGTGGTAGGGGTGAGCAAGCACTGGGACTATTTAATGGAGAAGATTATGCCATTATTTTCTGGACCGTTTGAGATGAAGAGAGAAGTTTTTAACAACTGTTACGAGTTGGTTATTCCAGACACCAATAAACTAGTCGGCAGGCAAAATTTTATAAATGAAGGAGTTTATCAATCTCGTGAAAAAGACGACCTAGCGCGTGCTTGAATAAAAATAACCGAGTAAGGCGAAGCTGAGTTGCCGCCTTGTAGTATGTAGGCTAGCGCAGAAGGCATTAAGTATTATGGTTTATAATTAATGCGTACTTATTAACAGGATTAGTTTACATGAAGCTACGAGAAGAGTGCACTACTGGAGTGACTACTGCCCCTCGATGAGCCATGAAATTTAATTTGTTTACCTCCCAAGAATATATTTTTAAAGCCCCGCACCGTATCTCTCCGAGAAAGACAGAGTCGGAAAGTAAATGTAAACACTGTTACCGCCGTGCCAGTTTTTGACACGTCTGAAGAGATGTGATGAGCCTGACACGGAAGTTACGGCTACTGCCTAGTTACCAGGGATCCTAAACAGGGAGAAATGTGGTCTAAGCTGCCTCAATGCGAAAAGTTCTAAGTAGACTCCCTACCTCATGTCTGGAACACCGCTCGATCTGACATATCTGAAAAGATATAAACAGACGGACCCGGAGGCGTTTTGGGGGCAAACAATGCAACTGTGTTCATAATAACAAGTAAACACTCTAGTACCAGAATGTACGTACCATGATTCCTTCTGTGTTGCTGCTGGCTCATAATAATCCAGATTGGTTTAGAAGTCTTCTCAGAAGTCCAAGGATAAAGTAGCGATGTTTTGTTGGGCTAATAATATCTTTTGGCTTTGTTTGGACCGTTGGAGGGCTTGAAAGTTGTGATGATTGTATATAGTTGATTAAGTTTGTAGCTGAGTTATGTCTTCTGTCATCTGTTCTTCGTTGGTTTGTTTATATTTTGCCGTATGGTGATGTTAGTAGAAGTAAAACGCCTAGAGTTTTCAGGCGTTTCTTTTATTGATGCAATTGTTGTATGTTCTTCATGTATGTATTCTTCTTCTATTATTGTGTTAACTGTGATATGCTACATACGTGGTATTTAGGGAAGTTAACCCTTTAGGCAGTGGTCTTAAGAAATATGTAAATACCCTAATAAACATTTGAGTGTTATGTAAACAATGTACGAGTGAGGTTAAGCAAGTGTCATTAGTGGACTAGTAATCACCAAATATTTATGGTGCTGCGACTACAGACACTTGGTGTAAACCTACGAACACGCACTTCACTGCACACGCCAGTACACATAAACACATATTTTTTTCGCTGGAGACTAGCAAGCCTCGACAGCGACGATCTTCAGTGCAACGGAACTACACTGCGACGAGTAAGACGATGTGTTGTCCCAGGAGGTACAGAAATGTTTGTACAGGTGTTGGAGCTGTACATGATCCAGTGGGTCGCCGAACCACGAGACCTTACTTCAGGGATACTGACGCACCTGCCTGCCCAGAAGCGCTCCTGTGAACTATGAGCTGTTTGGCGCAGTTTTTGAGCGCGGGCCGAGGTTCGGGTCCCATCGGCGGTTGCCGAGGACACACGAACTGTTCTGCAAATCATGTAATCGTAGGATGCAACACGCCACCCTGTCTGGTTCTGCACAGCTACAGACAGATAAAAATAAACGATAGAAAGGAAAATAAAAGCGTAAAAGACGGTTGCCAGAGTGTCGCCTAAACAACTTGTGTTATTTCATTTCCAGAGTTTCCACCAATGAAAGATCCTTACCAAATGCATTGCTATGTAGAATTTGTACCATGTTGTTTTTCTTTTTCAGCTTATTATAAGTATATATGTAATGTGATTTTTGACCCCTACAGCATAAGAAAGACTCGGTGAACATTTCTAATAAAGGGAATACTGACTGAACATTTTTAATACATGAATATGTACACACATGCAGATACTTTCAGAATGTTTGGTTCCATTGTTTTACTACGCTACACGTAATGTAACGTAACATTTTTCACGATCTGCACCTATTTTTCATAATTAATGCTTGTTTCACATATTGGACACTATCATGCATATTACTTGTAATTCACCTATGTTTCACATGTGTTTCATTTTCGTAATTATTATTGTTTTTTATTTTTCATTATTTCTAATGGTTAGGATATTTAAACTTAGATGTACGAATGGCAATAATTCATGTCTAGTTGAAATAGATTGCTAGATTTTCTTTTCTTTAATAACTAATAATTTAAATTTTTGGTCTCACCTTTATTGGGAATGTTGTAAGGAATTTCTTTTGTATTTTTTATTATTTTTTACGAGATCCATAACTCTATGGAAAAGGGATTTAGGCCGTTTGCAGGGTGTAATTTTAGTTCGTTAGCTAAAAAGCCTTGCGATTGGCTAACAGATTAAAATCTTGTACTCCGATTGGCTGGAGAGCTTAACATAGGGTTAGGTCGCGCCGGTCTTTTGAAAGTTTGCTCTCTCTGCCACCAACCTTCAACTGCGTAAGACGCTAGTACAGGACGCTCGTCCTACAGTTGGATATAGCGGAGGTTTTGTAATTAGGAGTTCGGGTGTTTTAGCTCTTACAGCTTGATTCTGTTTTTATTTGTGTATTTGCGTCGAATTGAGATACTGGGCACTCCGTATA
The DNA here is from genome assembly GCA_029891345.1 of Dryococelus australis. Lineage (NCBI taxonomy): Eukaryota > Metazoa > Arthropoda > Insecta > Phasmatodea > Phasmatidae > Dryococelus > Dryococelus australis. The sequence continues at coordinate 169,611,979 of CM057009.1, read as the reverse complement.
GTTTTATTTAAGAAGCTGCTTAGGAGTTTAAGGTAGCTAGCTAGACTTGTAAAGTCCGTGAGCCGGTGAGCCATGCAAAGTAGCACCGTACCCAGACAGGCAATCCCTACCTTCGTTCCGCCTACAAGAAACATCATCCTGCCTTAGCCTATAAACAGGTATTTCACTGCAAGAACTATTTTTCAACAAGTTTTTTTTAATTTTATCTTAGACTCTGCTACATTACGCTGTTGGCTTAGAATATTCTACACGTTGCCATGTTGGCAAGGCGCCCATATTAGCTTAAGCACACTTAACCCACAATTTTTACCCGAGAGAGAATTAAAGTGTTTTTACCTATTTCAGACAGTTGAGTTACATATTTCTCTGAACTAAATTCAATATATTTTTTGAGAGGACTACGTGTATTTTAAGTGCCTAAGTAGGACTGTTAATACGTGTAACGCAAGGATATTTAAAAATCAGCATTAAGCATGACTACATCCTTATGGCAGCTTAGATTGAACAATGTTCTTTTGCTTTGCTCGTTGCCATTCAAAGCCTTTTGGTTATTTGAATCATTTTTCCAGCTTAAAACAAGGAGATATTTTGAATTTGAACATTTTTGAATATTTTATCAATGAATAATTTTTAGCTGGGTTTAACACATCTTACATTTTTTGTGAGTATACATGTTTTATCCTATCCCTCATCTACGTATTTTCAGTTCAAAATGTTTAATCAAGTGTCTTGTTTTGCGTGTAGTTATGTACAATAAGTTTCACAGCTGGTGTGGCAAATAACTGCTTGTCTGTAACTATAGTGAGGTCGTTAAAGGTGAGTTACTGCGCATTTTACTTACTGGGCCCTGAACTAAGTATAGTCAAGCAAACATTTTGTTTGGGGAGAATATTTATTTCTTTTGACTCGTTAACTTAATCACAAATATTGCCAGAACCATACACAGTTCAATATTAATTTATTTGGTTCATAGCATACAATTCTTGCTATCACAACGGGGTTGGCCTATTTTATGTATTAAATGCGACACGTGTTTAATTATGGAAAGTACAAGATTGATTATTATGCTTATTAAAGTTGCATATTTAAAAACAGGGTGGTAGCTGTTAGGGGGGGGGGGGGGTGATATATTTTGAAATATCCCTCCCCTTCATCTTCGAAATGAAAATAAAATT
>CM057009.1:169592303-169610704 GCA_029891345.1 Dryococelus australis | reverse complement strand
TTTGTGCTAGTTTAATTCAATGTGGCATAAGATAAAGACATTGAAATCTGGCAGTAGTACCATTCGAGCTGCACATTCTTGGACAGAGGTTCTGCGGCCAGGAATCAATCTTGCTAAAAGTTTGGCATGTGGAGATACAGGCACTAACATGCTCGAGGATGCATGCAAGTGGCATGGTATCGCCTATTCACAGCACAAAGATCTGCAAACCAGGCACCAAGCAGACAATATACTTGCACAGAAGGCCGATGAGATAAGAAAATCGCCAGATACTGAGCTCAGTGAAAAAATAGTTGACTGGGGAGTTTCCAACATGATTAAATCGAATGTGAAAATGGGCATGGGCAGCAAAGAAAGCAAGATCAATTTCCGGGAGAAGGGGGAAGAAAAAGACGGAAGGGTTCCTTCCTGCCTTGATACATGTTATCCAGGCTCTGGGTTGTATTGTCGCGGCCATAACGAATATCGTTAGTGAAGTGAAATGAGCCTCGAAAGAACATAAGCAATTGGTAGGAAACCATTGCCACAACCATAAACTGGAAGTTATCACCATGGGTAAATAACGGCCAAGGACTTTAAATAGAACGGTCCTACCAAGGAGGAACAGGTGCTAGAAAGGAAAAGGGTCGCAGAAGGAGAAGGTGCTAATGAAATCTCTACTGAAACGACCGCTCATGAACGTGGAACTGTTTGTACGAAAATTTAAGATAGCTAATTTTAGAAGAGTGATCACGCGATATGCTTTGCCTGCTAAATACAAGAGACACAAATGTGCCAAAATTAAGATGGACATTACAGCCGGGCCTGGCATGTAGTGGGTAGCATATGTAAAAAAGGGAAAACATGCAGTTTTGGGAATTTGTATCATCCACCCTAACTGTGACTGTACCTGAAAAATTGCAAACTAACATACAATTACGAAAAGGTGCAACTGCCTAACATGTGGAACCCTGGACATTTCTGTCTTCATTTTCTGGCACAGTGGAATAAAAAATACTCGTAGGCGAATAATTATTCCTTAACCATTTACATAAAAGTTGTTTGCACATATATTCTCCAGTCAGTATATTGCTGTCGATTATTCGAAATGTTAAGACATCCTAACTGAGGCCATCCTTGGAGCTGAAAGGTGAGTGGGTCGTCGAACTTAGAGATTTTCAGACTTACAACACCATATTCATAATAGAAGAAAACGTGAATTTTGCATCCCGGTATGTAGTGGCAGGAGATGTGAAGAAAATAAGCATTCCCACCGGTGCGTACGAACTGAAGGACATAGCGAATTCCATCAAGAAACCCATGCCATTGGATGTGACTTTCGAACTATGCAGTAACCCGAAAACACAAAGTAGAAATATTTTGCAGTGCAGATATCAATTTCAGCGAACCGGATACCATCATACCAACGCTGGGGTTTGAGATGCGAATCTACAAAGCTGGTAAAATGGGCGTATCATCGCAGCCGGTGAACATATTTCCAGTGAACGTGATATGCATAAACTGTAACATCGCGAGCGGCTGCTATATCAATCGTAAAACAAGCAATGCATTGCACTAGCTCGCGCCGACGGCCCCATCAGGTTACAAATTGTTTGATGTACCAAAAAATCTTCATTTATGTTCCAGTAATTGCGAAAAGCACACACAAAGTGGTCGTATCAATCGTCGATCAGGAAGGTAAGCTGATAGACTTTAGAAATGAAGAAATCACTTTATGCACGCACTTGAAACGATAGGATTGAGTTTCATTAGGCATACCTTACCGCGCATAAAGTCGAGCGTAGCACCAAACCCGAGACCAGTAGAGCTCGAGACACCAACCTCACGTGTCAATGAACAGTTTCTACATAGCATAGAGTTGAAAGTGAAGAGGCACGGAAGATAACAATTTATTTATCGTGACCCAGCAGGCAGAATTCGACAGCAATATTGACAAGTTTGAGCAGCATTCCTACCAGCCATATCTGATGGTCCCTATGCATTTTAGCATGAGGTTTGGAATATCGATACAGCATCAAGATATCTACACGCTGCCTTAGAAATAATTCCCGCACATCCAAGGTACACTCACGAAAGAGGGCAAGACCCACCCGACCAAAACAGTGTTCGTTCACAATGGTATACTTCACTTCATAGAGCCAGTAATGCTTAAAATGAACAGTGTTACTACCGACGAAACGGGATGTGGGCATAACCACCGCCATTAAAAGTTACCACTCGCCCATGTATAACCATCTCAACATATTAAAAATGGCAGGCTGGGGAACATAGGGCGGCTACAAAGTTCCCATCTTTGCAGAAGGCAGGTTCGAGGTGAGTGTGACACTATCGATGCTACAAGAAAGAATTCGATGCAGTGGTCGGAGCTGGAGAAAACCCGAAACCCGTCGCCATAAACCTGACCAAGCTACTGAACAATGTCAACAAAGAAAAAATTATCGACATAACCTTCAGGTGTTAAAGTTTGGTTATGTGTCAGGTCCTGTCGTCCGTCGTGAGGAACCACTGGGTCATGAATATGTCTTCAAGTATGGGAAAACCCCATTACAACATACTGGCATTTCAAACGAACAACCCAAGTAGCAAACAACAAGCAGATAATAGTGGGCCAACTGTTGGCACAGGTGGTACATGTTCGCCTACATGACTGTAAGTGTTTTCTTATGTGGTACACAATAAGACCACGAGAACAATAGTGACTGTATTTGCTTGGGCAGTATTTTTGATGTCGGCCATTAATCACAAAATAATTGACAGAGTTTAATGTATGGCACACCAGCAAACATCAGTGAATCACCCACTGGAATCTTAGAACAAATGAAAAACATGTGGCTGACTTACGCCAAAGAGTATGAAAATAAGATAGTTTTTCCTTATAAAACCCTCATGTGGTAGACAGGTTCAATTCTGATAGTTTGGCATCATCATGTGGCCAATTACGGGCCACTTATCACAAAATGACTGACAGAATTGCATATGTGGCCAAAAGTAAACATCAGTGAAACACCCACAGGTATCTTAGAGTATATAAATAATGTGTAACTGATGTATGTCAAAGAGTATGATTATGAAATCATGTTTGCACATAAAGCCCTCGTATGGTAGAGCGGTTCATTTCTGATAGTTGGGCATCATCGTGTGGGAAATTGTGGGCCATTTAACACAAAATGTCTGACGCATATTTATATATGGCGCACAAGCAAATGTCTGTTAAACACCCACAGACATCTTAGAGTATGTCGAGAATGTGTGGGTGATGTTTGACAAAGAGTACTTACCGCCTTTTATGGTATACCAACTGTTCCTTATTACTGAGGAAGCATGATCAGCAAGCTTATGTTCCATTTATGGCATACTGACTATATGTTGTTTTGCAGTAGCAAATAGCATATGCATATTTAATTGATTTTTCATTTCATATATATATATATATACGAAGTAAAATTTTCACATGGCATTTCTAGTAATAGTAAAAAATAGTTTTTAGACCAAAAACCTGCAAAGCTAACACACAAAAAAATTCATTATTTTACTTTTTAAATTCTACTTGAAAGTAGTCCGAAACTAAAATACTAAATAAAGTCTTTTAAACAAAAAACATAAATCCCAGTATTGACTCGTGATACTACCATTGTCTATATAGCACAGCTAATAATTCATTTTGTATGTGAATGTGAAATAAGTATCCAGTTTTTCTTAAAAGGTCGTATATGAATACTTAGTAGAGTAATTGTTAATAGCATACTTGACTGTAGCCTATAGGTTTGTGAGTTCGATTCCAGGTTTCTTCAAAGAAATTTACTAGTTGTGAAATAAAACTGAAGTTATCACATATGAATATGGTATACAACAATGTTATTTGGGTTGGACACAATTAATTGCTTGGTTTTGAAAATGCATGGCAAGCTGTGTCCATGTGGGCCACAAGTGGCCAATAGCTCGGCCACAAGTAGCTTACCAACAGTTGGCTAACGACATGTGGTTTACTTATGGCAGGCCAGAAGCAAAAAGCAGGAAGTGGCCTGCTTGTTGTTAACTTACGGGCAACTCTAGTTTTCCCAGACATCAGCCAACAGTTAATCAAGAATAAGTGGCCCGTTTGTGGTTGACTTATGGACAACTCTTGTTTTGCCAGACATATGCTGACAATTAAATATCCGTATGTGGCCCACGCATAACCAAATCATACCACAGTCATCACTTATAATGTGTGCCACATGCATCTGTGGGTGCATCATACTATTTGAATGCCCGTGGATGCCACATGTGGGCTGCTTGTTCACAATCAGATCTGCACATGTGGGCCAACTATATTTTGCTATTTGGGAGGCAACACAACATCTCGGCAGACAAATCGACCTTCGACCACTGCAAAGTCCAGAACTTAAATATATTTTTGAATAGCGAAAGCTATCCATATGTGGATTCGATGACGAAGGATTTACATTGGCATAGTATATGTGTACTCAGTTTCAAGCCTCCTGCTACAGGTGTGAGTCCTACCCTGTCCTGAGTCCAGAAAGATTCCATGGAACGGCACCATTGCTGGTCTTCGACCAATCCAAACAAAATGAGCGAGTTTAAAATGGTGTGGTGGACAATCATATAGAAATTATCTCCAAGGAAAACCTGCCTGTGAACACTGCGGCCTACTGTTTGATTTTGCATGGCAGAGTAATGAGTAACTACTGCTTTTTGGGACTGGTGAACATTTTAAGCTAAGCTTATATAAACTGGTTGATCACTGCTTCTCAATTCAGTTTGTATCAGGATGTACTGTAATCTGCAAGGCTTCGAGAGCAAGAGTGGCTATGTGCTCAAGGAGATCGCAGTGACCTACAACGATGCTGGCAAAACCTGTACATGCTCCTTCGGCCCCCTTATTTGTGAAAATTTTTGCATGAGAAAAGAAAGAAGAAGAACGACTGGCTGACCAAGTACTACTACGGTCTGGAGTGGGACGAAGGCAAGATTCCATACCATTAGGTGGAAAACATGCTGCGTGACTTGCTGATGCAGTATCCACAAGGACTGGTTTATGTGTCAGGGCCCGAACAGAAGAAATAGCTGAGCGATTTGTGCAAATACGAAGATGAAGTCATCAATTTGCAGTGCGGGTATGGCTGTCCTTCGGTGTGCAACCTAGCGAAACTCTACTATAACCAGCAATGATACACCTGTGACAGGTCAGAACCTGTCTGGACACGCATGTTGAGAAACTCACAGATACTGCACAAATGGCGTGCCTTGTACTAGGGCCATGCATCGGTAAATTATGTCACTCGATATGTACGAGAATTTTAGTTTTCGTATGGTGCACACCTGTAGATTGTCCATATTATATATAATTGGGAACGATTAGTGGCACATTTAGTCGTCGCTTAGAGGTCTGGTCGTCACCGTGACTCCATTCTGTCCTACGAACAGTTATACAAATGCCAAGCCTGGCTATGGCAGCATTGAATACAGTTTCATCGCAAAAGATGGTTTTCTGTACTCATACACCGAGACCTGCGATGGTAGTGACATGCAGCATTAGCATTTCGCGCATTATCCAGTCACCTACGAATCATCGCAGTTTCAATTGGACTGTCCAGGACGATCTGCGTGTGTCATGTTTCACATGATGCCGCAGACGTAGCTGCCCTGCACCACCGACCAAATCATCGCCTCGTCCCAGATGCCTGCTACCATCTACGCATCAGACAGTGCCGTGGCGCTATCCCAGGTGGGACAAAAACCTTCGCCGCATCCTAAACTCAAGAAGAATGCTGTCAGTCAGACAACCAGACGTCACCGAGTACAGCATCGACGCCTGATACACGTGATGGTACCCACCATGGAAGTCTCTTCCTCCATCTCGGGAAAAGAACCTGCACCTACTCGTCGGCGCTGCCCAGCAGTACTGTCGATACCGCACCTGCTGTAAGTAATGGTCCCGCCATTGACGAGGCAGAATTTTTTTAATCAACTGTTAATTAGAAGAAAGATTTGCAGTGCGACTATGATGAGGTGGATGGTCAACTGGGGACCGATAGACTTCATCATGATCCAGAGACTGGTGCAGCCTTTCGCAAGAAGCTAATGCTTACAATCATTAGAGTACTGCTTAGCCTTTTATGTGACCGTATTCTAAAGTAGAGAACTACATGAACTCAGTTTTAAATAATACATGTGTTTTTTATTGACTGTGTACTAAATAAATCTTGTAGAATTATATATTTGTGGGTATTATTAATTTTTTTTTCCTTTTGTCATTTCTTTACAGTATAATTAATTTAGGTTCTCTTAAATTAATTCTTAAATGAAAAAATAAGTAATTTTATTATTGAATTTCTTCAATTTTTATCTAATTATATAGACAATCATATGTTCAGTGGTCGCTCCCAGATTTATGAGCAGGACGATGCCACAGGTTTTCTCGGTTCTTTTTTCTGGAAATAATTATTAATGTTCTGAGAATTACAGCTACAGACCTACTAAATAAATGTTCATTGCACTACCAAACTTTCAAACTAAAGCATAGTGTAGCCCCTGTGACACGCACATAATAATACTTATTCACTTACTACTGTGACCACTGACAGCGAACTTATTCACCTTTGGGGTGAATCGTGGGTACATTACATCCTCGTAGTGTGTATTTGTTTTCAGATAATCAGAAATGTGAAGAGGCACTTATTACACAGTAACATACAACCCTGTATATGAAGCGGTGTTGTTAGGTTAGGAGAATTCGTAAACTAAAAAAAATGTACTCCACCACCATTTGCAAAGTGCTGTGACAGCTGATGGTTGTTATTATGTTGGTGTTATGATTGTAGAAGAAAATAGTATTCAGCATTAAAAATTATAATGCAGAAATTTTTCTGAGTTATAGACCAATTAGTTTCATAAAAATACTAACTACATCTGTCTAATTGAAGCAGTAATGGCCAAATACAGGCTTATGGCCTGCGTGGTGTGGGGTAATCAGTAGCGTATGTGTGTATTTTGTAATACTTGATATATGATAATAAAAATCATTACAAACCTCAATACGAAAAGGATCATAATTATTTAAAAATTAATCATAACTATACAAAATTAAAAACTCCAAAATATCACTACCAATGTAGATTTATTTATTACTTATAGATAAACATAATTTCGGCATGGCCCAATACATGCAAATTTTCTGTTGTGCCGACCAACTTCCGATATAACCGTATTTAATCCCCAATCTCAAACTTAATCTTCTTCCGAGAGAACAGCATGGAAGTAGAGTACCTACATGCTAATTATAGCATTCTGATTTGCAACACCATCATGAACTGGATTAGTCTTCCAATGATAAAGTAGGTCTCCACCCTCTCAGTGAAATGTCATTCAGCTCTCTTTCATCATAATTTATCTACGTATATGAAGCTAATAAAATTTTTATAAGGTCGTCGTATGTGCTTTAAAATGTTGTCTGCTTGAGTGTCAGCGGCTTTTTTTGTTGCGGGCCACCATTTTCTGCGACCATCGCGAAGCGTTAGCAAAAAGGTATTTACGTTGTGAAGTTTAAATTTGTGGTTTTCTAGTGTTTTGTAAATTGCATAAGTCAGCAAGTAAATAATTTCGAATCAATGGCCGACAAATTATTTTAGTGAAGTAATCATCCAAAAGTTAGGCACGTGTTTAGGAATTACGAAGTAAAGAGTAGGCCTAGGTTCTTGCGTTTTAAAAATAATAATTTCTTGAATTGTTGTTAGAACATTTCAAATTAATTTTTAACTTTAAAGAAACCTTGTTTTATCCTAATTTATTTTATTGAATTTCTAGCGATTTTAACATGGAAAATTTAGTTTTGCTGAACATTTTGTATTGCGGGAGGTTTTCAAATGTACGTGGCCTAACCTGACCCCGCCAATAAAACTAACAGAACCCTAACTAACACATTACGTGAGTATAACGAAATTAAAACCGTTGGTAATGGCAACTAGCTATAGTAGCCTGAGTATAGAAACAGTCCATTCTTCAATGCCTGTCATGGAATGCATAGTTTGTTTTCTTCAAAGGCATAACAGCTGTTGCGGACGGATACATCGTGACCCCAATTCTTTTCGAGAACTGTCAAAATTTACTTAAGGTATATGAAACGGATATAAGCATTAAAGAAAAATATATTCTACTATGAATCCTGTTTTCAAGATGAAATTTGGTTGTACAGAATACGTGCATAAAAGACAGTATATTCAGCTTAATATGCATGTCTCCCCGACTTTCATATACAAATAAGGTTCCCCAGCTTGGAAGAAGTATAGATCATTCACGGTATTTAAAATTAGCATCGCAATGGACCTTATCACTTTATTAATGTATCGATCAATTGAAACTGTTAGCCAAGTAGGAAATTCTTATTTTAATAGCTGGCTAGGTTTTCTTGGTGATCTGTCGCTTCGCTTCTCCCCGTACTTGCATTCCAGTTCTGCTTCATTCTCACCTCACTTCACCCTCATCGGCCCTCAAGACCTCGTTAACCCCTTACAGGTTTTCTCCCAATTTCCCTTTATTCCAGTTCTGCTCCACACTCATCGGCTCTCAAGGTATCGTTAACTTACACATTATACTGTATTTACTAGCACCAATCATGATTATTTTGCAACACGACATACATGAACGAATATACTGGGGGACGATATGTTAAGAGATACCCAAATTTATTTGTATAATTATTAATAATTTTACTAACCTTAATTTCGTAATCCCTGTTCGGCTTCTGAAATATATATTTTAAAGCAAATAAAAGTAATAATACGGGCAGAATATGAATAACTCATGCCTTTGAAGGTATCCAGCGTAGACTAAAATAACAGTTTACTTTTTTTAATGTTCAAGCTGTTCTCGGGTAGAGAGTTCAGTGTGTAAATATATTCCTACCAATCACAGAACTCCAGTCATGACAGTAATAATTTTTTCTCGATATTTCAAGCACCCGTCTATATATATATATATATATATATAGTTTACCCACGACACTGTGCGTACAGGGGACAATAGCTATGAGTAAATAAATTTTATTAGACATACGCTAGTACGTAAATTATAACCCTGTTTCCAACTAGTAATTTATAAATACTTTGTTCTGTTGTAATACAAAAAAAAACATTGTATGTACAGTAATGCGGCAGATAGATTTGTACAAACCATTCTACTGTTTAAATATCTACACGAATTAATTTTTAAAATGAGATTTGTAGGCTGTAAAAATATGTTTCATAATATCATAATAATAGTTTTTTTTTTTTTTTTTACACTAGAAGAACATCTTCAGTGCAGCAAGTTTTTGGGCTGAAAGTGTAACACGCGCATAATTTTTCTTATTTAACATGTATCATGTGCAAATCTTTCCCAATCTTTGTGCGCGAATATTACATGCACATTCATTGTTACTTCCAACTTTTCTGAAGCCCTGCTAAAGTTTTACATCCAGGATATTCTTCCGCCTCGTGCAAACATAGCTTAATCGAGTATTGAAAATTACACCAAAGAGGCAACGCACCGGATTCGTGCGCGTAATTTTATGGAATAACTGGAATCATAGAAAAAATCGATATTATAAATAATTATATATCAAAATACATTCTTTTAAGATCCGTCTGTTTTAGGCAGTAAATTTTTTGCGGCATGATGAAATCGCTGACTAGACACTGTATCTCTGACATCAAGGACTTAAACTCTGTGACGCATCGCATTCGTAGCGGAGTATTGCACCATTGAGTAAAAATATACACTAGAGTGGCCAGGGAAAGGAAAAAGTCTGACCAGTTTTATGTGTTAGTTCCGCGAATGATTCAGAGGAGCACTAGTGTTATCGACGACGTCATCCGCGCGGTATTGCCAATTCTGGAGCCGGTAAAAGTATGTTATAACCCCGGCTTCGGCACACCCACGTGTTCGTTCAAGGTCTGCCAGAGGCGAGCCTGTCACACACGAGTTACTAGCATTCGGTGCAGTTGTGAATCCGGAACACATGATTTACTAGTGACGACCATGGCATGTGTTTCTTTTCTTTCGTAGAATTATGTGTTTGCGGAAATATGCAGCGATATTAACTACTGTTTAGTTTTATTCACCTCTGCATAAATAAATTATCATATATCTAACGGTCATAGTATTTATTTGTTATCTATTATTTTACTATAGTTGAGGTGTAAATGATACAATACGAGTACTGTTGGCACTTACAATTACAAACGTCATATTAATCATGAACGATGTCATCCATCATAGCAAACTTTTCGTTCCTTTCTGTGCAAGTTGTATTGGCAGAGTTTACTTTTTTGGTTACTATTAATTTATAAGTTATTCATTAATTACGCCTTCGAAAAAAAATTATTGGTTTAATTACAACGTGCTCCATTTATATTTATTTGATTTGTTTATGGTATTCCAAATGTAAAACATTGAAATTTATTTAAATTATTTTACTGTTGCCCTGGACTTGCCAACTTGAAGAGGCAAATTATTTGATATAAATTTAAATAATTTTTCTATGTGATATATGTCCATGTTGTGTCCAAAATTAAATTTTACTTAATAATTTAATGAGTATTTAGTATTTGCAAGATGCACATATAATTTAAAGTGACGTAATGAAATAATTGTTAGTTATCTCTGTTTTATACATATTTCTAAATATTGAGTTACATATCGATTAGTCACGCCAGACTGGAGTTCTGAGCACGATCAATTTCATATATATTCCTGATCGCGAGGTTATTGCCTCCTTGTTGAACTTAACATATAGCATGTAGTTGTTCTACGGATTTTTATCTACTCGTATTCTCTCTTCTTTCCTTGTAATTGGGGCAAGTTAAACTATTAGTGATTTTTTTTTTGCCGTTTGTGTTATTTTTGTGTGTGCCGAGACACATTATTTTTTTTCTTTGATAAATCTTGTGTAGCGGTGCACGTGTTGGAGTTTCGTTCTATGATGAAGTAGATCGTGGCCAACATCCCTCCTGAGATGATTTCTTCACAGCCTTTGTTGGTTTCGTCTTAAATAATGCTTCTTGGCCTACGCAGCAGACGAAATTTTGATTCTCTCCAGCACCAAGTAAAATCTTACAATGTTGTTCGCGTGCCACGTGCTCCGAGCTTACAGCTCTCATTAACATGAACTGTTCATAGACTGGTTGAACTAATTTTTTCTTAACATTGGCAAACTAATTAACATGATTGTGCGTTTTGGGACGATAAAACATGTAACCTTCAAAATTAAGAAAAGTTTATTTGCCCTTATTGCTTATACTTGGAAACGGGTACCCGAAGGTGATTTCAGTTTGCTGTCCTGCTGAAAATAGCATGATCTGTTTCAAAGTAACTCAATTTGAAAGCGATGGCCTAAGTTGTGAAATATATTGAATACTTAAGCTTCTTTGATATTTAAATTAATTATTAAAATGTTTATTTTACTCAAATAAAATGCTTAAGTATATATGCTTATGTCGTATGCCAGACGATATTATATATATGCGTGTGTGTTTACTGAGGTTTTGTCAATGAAACATTTTTTTCTCAAATTTGTCCTCTTAAAATATGACAAAACTGGTGTGGTTAATATGTATTTAACAGTTGTTCTATGTGGATAACAAAATAAAACGACAACCAACACACAATTTTATTGATAAAATAATATATTTTTATAAATCAGTTCTTGTAAAGACCGGAGCACACCTTTAACTTAATTTCTGCAAACAATACTACAACAGGAATCTGTATCCACCCTTCCACATGTGTCATCCATGTGTCGTGATGAGAATACCTATCGGTGCTGGAATTAAATACACATGGGTGTTACATAACATATGGTAGCAGACACTTGTGGTTCCTTGTTGTTGACAGGGTTTTTTGTGCATGCTTGTTGCATGTGTCCCCCTTGGGACTAGGGCATGCATGGTAGTGGCAAGATTTCTGTGATTGTATTATAGAATTAGGTTAAATATGTTATCATATTTTCTTGTGTGTCCAATTTTTTAAGGGTATTTACGCCTCTCGTCATAATGGAACTTTTCATTGTGCCTGAACTGTTACTTAAGGGCGAGTGTGCATACGAGTGCACCATCAGGGGTGCATAAGTATCAGAAAATCAGATACCTATAGAAATGCATTACTAGCTGCATTGAATAATAATGCCCCTATTTCATTGGACCTTTTTAGCTGATATGAATGTTGAAACGAAATACAGATTGTGCACTACCAAGACAATAGCCTTATAAGAGATTTACGATAATCTCTGGGAAGAAGACTCTGGGTCTTACCCCAGGGTAAAAAATAGGTTGGCACATCTGAAAAAAAACGTGCTAATAACCTTCTAGCTATGTTTGCCGAACAATTGTCTAAGACTCAAGTTAAATACCTTCAGAGCATTGTACCTCAAACACAGTCACTGTTTGAGGCTGTTACTAGTATGGAGTCACTCTCAATTATAGATAATACAAGTGTAGACCTCCCAACAACCACCATTACATCAATCACTCAACAACTGGCAAGCATTAATGTCACTTCACCTTCGCAAGTACCTGTCACCACACAACTCATTTCTGTTAACCTAGTTGGTGATCCATTCATTCCCACCATAACCTCACCCACCTATCCACTCGCTACCATTCACAACACAACGCCCATCCAAACTTCCTATTCCTTCCATCCTATCAGTTTCCAGTACATCCATCCAAATTTCCCACTCACAATCATGCACATATTCATCAGTTTTTGGAAAAATAACTCACCCCCTTGAAAATATGCTTCGTGATTACCCAGCTACTGATGGATTGAGTGTACCCAAGTTTTTGGAATTTATTAAGGTCATAGTCAAACTACAACAAAGCAAAATAGTGCCAGAGGCAAAAATTCTTGAGGTCGTTTTCCCCCTTACTCAAGATCCCTTGAGTGAGCGAACGAGTATAGCGACGTCTCAACAAATGTCATTTGATGCATACCATGCGGACATTTTAATTTTCATATTCCCTCAAGTTTGCATGCCCAGTTGCAATTCAGAATATTTAATAAATTACAAGAACCTCAGGAAGCATGCCCAGTTTATGTTAGCAGTGTCAAAGAGGCCCCAATCAGCCTTCTTTTAAATTCACCTGAATCTGAAATTGTTAACACAATACTGGAGGGCCTAGAACCTGAAGAGCATTCACATTTACTATTTGTTTTCCAAGCCCAACAAATTTGCAGAATTGGATCAGGCTTGTATTCATTCTTAAAACATATGTTATGCTGACCAAAAGAGACCACACATTTTTTAAGACACACCGTTCATTTCGTGGGTCAGAATGCAAGAAAAGGCCTAATGATTTCCCCACACATGCTGTTGCCGTAAGGAAAAAGCAGTCACAGGGTACTAAGGATGCAAATTCCCCTTCTCCCTCTGACTCTCTAGCACGGGAAAAACCTTCATGTAAGTACTGTAAGAGAGTAGGCCACAGCATTGACCAGTGTCGTATTCTTGAACAAAAAAACAAGACACGCCAGGAAAACAAGTGAGCTGTTATCCTCGATATCCATGGAAGTTTGCTAATATGAAATATAATGCTTACCTTTTTCATCATGTAAAACATTGCCAGAAGTTTCAACTGTTGTTTGGTTACGACCATGCAAAAAAAAACAAATTTTGAAGTATGCCATGTTAAGATTCCTAGTGTCGCGGAAATTCAAAAGGTCAGAACACCACACGTTGAGGTAAATTTAGGGCCATTACCTGTTAGAGCTCTTGTTGATTCTGGATCTGCTCGCAATATTATTTCTGTGAGATTTTTGATAAGTTAAAGGAAGTTAATTAAATAAGTAGAACCAGCAGATCTGTGCAATGCTACACAGCTTCTAGACAGGCCTTGCCAATTTCTTGTTGCGCCACTATTAAGTTAAAAATTTACAATTTCACTTGGTTTCATAAATGTCTAGTTTCTGAACATTTAGGTTTGGACTTTATTTTGGGCGCTTAATTCATGGCTGCTACTGGCTTAATACTTGATATTCAAGACGAAAACATTTTTTTTTAAAGTTAGCTCCATAAATAAAAATTCCTTTAGTGGGCACTGAAACTAAGCAAAATTGTTTCTATGTTGGTAAGGCGGAGTCCAACCAAGTCATTGATTCCTTGGGAGATATTAATTAAATACAGCGTGCTGCTATTGAGAACGTATACAAACATTTCCCTAAGGTCCTTAAAACAGAGTTGGCCATAACTAAATTACCTGAATATCAAATTAAATTACTCAACAAAGAAAACGTCAAGTGTCACTCTCACAAGTTAGCACCTCCTCAAATGGAAATATTGAGTAAACATGTAACTGAGTTATTAGATAAAGGAGTCATAAAGCAGTCTGCTTCCCAATATGCTAGTCCCGCATTTTTCGTACCAAAATATATTGGGAAACATCATATGGTTGTGGACTACCGTAAACTTAATAAAACATTGAAATTGAATCTGTACCGCTTCCTGATCTCCATTCGGCTTTCAATTGGTTTGGAAAGGCAACATTTTTTACCACCATTGATTTAAATGCGGCGTACCATTAAATTCCCTTCACAGAAGACTCCAAACCAATTACTAGCTATTGTGTTCCTTGGAACGTATATCAGGTTACCTGTGTGCTGTTTGGTTTGGCCACAGGTGCCCAAGTACTTACCAAACTGTTAAATATGATTTTTCATGATGTGAAATTCAAATTTGTGTACAATTATCTGGATGCTCTTGTCATTTACTCTGACATTTTTGATCAACATTTAGAACACTTAATAGAAGCACTCTCTTGTTTGGAAAAGGCAGGTCTAACTGTTAACCCTTCGATGGTTAGGTTCGCAGTGAAAGAGATTTCCTTTTTAGTACATAGAATTTCCTGCAGTGGAATATCCATTGACCCTGATAGAATAAAAGTCCATTAGAGATATTCCGCCCCCACGCGATGTGAAAGGCATAGCGAGGCGAGATTCATTGGGATCATACAATTTTTTGGCAAATTTATGCCTAATTTAGCTGAAAAGGCAGCACCACTGAATAAACTTAGAAATAAATCTGTTGGTTATTAATGGGGTGAAGAACAGCAAAAGGCCGTTGACACAATTAAAAATTACATCATACATCCTCCTGTATTATGCATGCCAGACTTTAGTAAAGAGTTTATCCTACAGACAGGTGCTTCTAGTCAAGCTATTGGAGCTGAGCTGACTCAGGAGATTGATGGCTATCGTAAGCCAATTGCCTTTGCGTCTCGTACTCTTACTCCCCAAGAAAAGAAATCTTCTACTATTTATGAACTGGAATGTTTGGCAGTAGTTTTTTTCTATTGATAAGTTTAGGTAATATCTTGAACATGCAGAATTTCTTCTGGAAACAGACAACTAGGCGTTGTCGTGGCTTTTGGTTTATCCCTCGCAATTAGGTAAAATTGGTAGATGGGATGTAAAAATTTCATTCCTGAAATTTAGAGTACAGCATATTAAAAGTACGCAAAATATTGCAGCAGATGCATTATCCTGTATGTTTGATGGTACCAATATAGAACCTGAAGTTCTTCCAAATTGTAATGTTTTATGAAGTTTCCCGTTAGCCTTTACCGATATTAAATAACGCCAAGAAAAAGACAGCAATTTGAGTTAAATTATCTGAATTTTAAAATAAGGCAATGAACATTAATTTTATTTGATTTCAAAATGACTTCTTTGTTGCAAATCTCATGACAAAAGGAAACGTATGGTTTCACCGGAACACCTAAAATATATGATTTTTTAAATATTTTCATTCATCTCCTCTTGGTGCTTATCTAGGAACACATAAAACCATTCAGGCCATTCGACAACATATAATTTACAAGGGAATGGATGCTGACATTTCAGTAAGAGAATAATGTTGCAAAATTTGTGCTCTGGGCAAACCAGCACATAATACACACTTACGTTTTCTGTCTTCAGATGTATCTGAAAAACCTATGAAACAAAATGTTTATTGATTTTGTCAGTCCATTTCCTAGATGTAAACTAGGAAATAACATGTTGCTAGCGTGTGTTGATGCTTTCACCAAGTTCGTTTGGTTAATTTCATTGAGGAAAGTTGATGCTCTATCAACTATTCGTGTTCTTCAAACACACATTTTTCAAAATTTTGGTACTCCTTCATCTAGTGTTTCTGATAACTGTTCACAGTTTACCTCACATCTGTTTAAAAACATGTGATTTTCTCACGGCATACGACATATTACTTTATCCTTATATAACCCTCCTCCTTTGCATGCGGAGCATTTCAATCTAAACCTTCGTTCAGCTCTCATTGCATTTCATGCGACTGATCAGACAAATTGGGATAAAAAATCTTTCTTGGCTGCAGATGGCATTTAATTTTGCTAGACATGAATCTCACAAAACTAGTCAATTTAATCTCATATGTTCACTTATGTCCCAAATAACCCTTTGTCGAATCTGTGTCATTTAAATGACATATTGCCGAACGATCCGAAGGATCTTCGTGAGGTTTGGGCTTCTGCCCTTAACAATTTAAAGAAAACTCATTTCAAGAGCCGTGCAAATTATAACAAAGGTTGCATAGATAATCCTTCTCGCGTAGGTGACCTAGTTCTGTGCAAAGCACACCCAGTCAGTAAGGCAGCTGATAAGAAAATGGCAAAAATTTCTTATCGTTGGTCGGGCCCATATCAAATCCAATGTTTTTTAATGCCAGTCACAGCCGCTTTAGCTGATCGCAGTTCAGGAGACTTTATTACTAGGGCACATGTATCACATCTGAAGAAATTTCATGCAAACAAATACATTTTTTTTGCACTATTTAGGAGCTGCAGACCCTAAATGTGCACTTTATATTATATACTTCAGTAACTGTTGTTACTTGTCTGATCCTGACTTCGTCTTGTTTGTGGACTGATCACCCATTGAACCCGAGTCATTTTAGGATCCATATCTTTGTGAGCTCACGCTTCAACAAAAAACCGCAGTTATAATTTAAGTTGTTTCTTATAAATGTTGTATTGTTTCTTGTGTAATTTTATTAGTGGTGTGATAGCAGTGTCTAATATTTAATTGCTATATGTATATAGGTACAATGGAAAAATGTTGCTGTGATACGTCCAGTGTTTTGGGTATTTTATATTTATTTAAGTATTGAACTAGATAGGTTCATCAGACGTGAAACTCTTGTAGGTTCTTGGATCTTGAGCTGTATGTCATCCAAGAATTATATTTAACATTATTCACTGATGTTATTTACCCTTTCGTGGTTGAAATGAAACTTCCTCCTCTTAAGGATTATCATTATATCGTTTCCATGTGAAATTGTATGTTATTATAGTTAGTGAAAGTTTTTTTTTTGCATCCCCTCTTGCCACACCCTTTTCATGTGTGTCCTAGTTTCAGGGAGAGAGTGTATGCCAGTTGTATTGGCACAGCTGAAATTTTTTTCGTTACTATTAATTTAATAAGTTCTTCATTAATTACTTCTTCGCCAAAAATGATTGGTTTCATTAAAACATGTTATGGTTATATTTATTTGATTTGTTTATGATATTCATAATTGTAAAACATTGAGACACTATTTAAATAATTTTATTGTTGCCGTGGTCTTGTTAACTTGAAGTGGCAAACGGTTTGATGTAAATTTAAATAATTTGACTATGTGATATATGTCTATGTTATCCCCAAAATTAAATTCTACTTATTAATTTAATGAGTATTTAGTAATTGCAAGATGCAAATATAATTTAAAGTGACCTAATGAAATAATTGTTAGTTATCTCTGTTTTATACACATTTCTAAATATTGTATTAAGTATCGATTAGTCACACCAGACTGGAGTTCTGAGCATGATCAATTTCATATTTATTCCTGCTCGCCAGGTTATTGCCACCTTGCTGATCTTAACCATACAGTATGTAGATGTTCTACGAATTTTTATCTACTTGTGTTCTCTCTTCTTTCCTTGTAATTGGTAATTTCACCCGCCGATAATGGTAAGTTAAAGTACTAGTGATTTTGTTTTGTTTTCGTGTTATTTTTGTGTGAGCCGAGCCACATTATTTTTTTTTTGATAAATCTTGTAGCTGTGCACGTGTTCGAATTTCGTTCTACGACGCAATAAATTGTGGCCAACATTCCTCCTGGGAAGATTTCTTCACAGCCTTTGTTGGTTTCGTCTTAAGTGCTGCTTCTTGGCCTATGCAGCAGACGAAAATTTGATTCTCCCCAGCACCAAGTAAAAATTTACAATTTTGTTCGAATGCCACGTACTCCGAGCTTACAGCTCTCATTAACATGAACTGTTCATAGACTGGTTGAACTAAATTTTTCTTAACATTGGCAACTAATTAACATGATTGTGTTTTTTTGGGACGATAAAACCTGTAACCTACAAAATTAA
>CM057009.1:169364994-169592203 GCA_029891345.1 Dryococelus australis | reverse complement strand
TCAAAATTTATTTAAAAGCCTTGATAAATAACAATTTAGAATAGTATAATTTCTGTTCACAAAAGTACTGACAATATCACATTTTTCTTTCATATTGGTTACATGGATCATTGCAAGAATAACCCAAAATATTTGAATGGTCGTTATTTTTAAATTAAGTTACCATTTTATATAGGTTATGATATAAAAGTATAAAAGTCTGGCGTACTTATCAGACGATCTAAGTGTAAAAAAAATGTTTGTTGAAATCTAAGTAATTGTTTATATTTTTAATGTTTATCATTCTTGACATACGTTATAACTAGGTGTTCGGCGTGTTCTCGTAACTGCAGTTGTCAGTTAAATCTAAGTTATTATAAATTTGATACCAAAGTGTTGTACCAACACTCGGTGTCCATGTTCAGAGCCCCAAAGAGGAAAATCTAAGGGGCTTCCAAAAAGGAAATAACCTAGCCAAATGACTACAACGCAACACCAAATTGTCCCAGAGAAGTAAATGGAATGAAAATTCTCTTCTCTAAATATGATCCTTTAATGTAATAATAAAAAAATTTAACGCACCATGCCCAGCCCAAAGATTTAAAAGAAAATTACATCCGTATTACTATGTCAACAACACAGACGTAGAAATTACCCACAGCACTTCATAACATCAAAAAACAGAAAAAGAAAATTTAAAGAGATAATACATATATAGGACTTTTAAAGTTAAATAATATTTTGCAATATTATAGGTAACCAAACAGGATTCATATAAATACGTCAATGAAACAAAAGTAATTCAGAATTGACTAAAGATTATTATCTCTTTTTCTTCATGTACTTTGCCAATATATACGTTCAAAGATTGGCTGTGACATTTTAACAAATAAACACTTATGTGCGTTACTTGAAAATGATGCTAATTGGACAGCCAATTAACACACTTGCAGGTAATATACGAACAACAAACAAAACCCTTAAAATGACTTTAAAAATAATAAACGAAATACAATACTAGGTGGAAGATAAGATAAATTCTCTGTGAAAAACAATTAATGGCATTCTCCAAGTTCTGAAATCTCAAAATTCAGCCATTAGTAAAACTGACACCTTTGAGGCTATGCATTAGTTGCTAGACATCAGTATTTTGCAGTTGATCAATAAAATTGCGATAGAAAATTTAGTCCAAACCTACATTCTTTCCTGCCAACTGCATAGATAACCTCTTAATGCAGTAAACAAAACTCAGCTATCAGACAATCTCAACAAATTAAATGTGGAAATACTTAAACTGAATTTAACTTTAAACTTCGGTGTCACTGACATAATTAAATATTACATGCATGAGCTGACACAATGTTCTTTCTCTAAAAGTCAACTGGTGATAAAAATTACAAGTGCCCATAACCAGCGTTCATTCCTTATGACAAGACTAAAACATAATACCAGTCCACTACCGTTTTGAAAACACACGATTCACACGCCATCTGCTACCATTGCATTTGATCCTAATATGGACATGGTAAAATCTATCCCTCACTCGCCAGAAATGGCACCAGATGTTATATTCATCCCAAAAGAATCACTCACATGTGATAACTCTAAATGTGTCAAAGCAGCAATTCTGCTTTCTGATGCTAATTCATTTATTTGAAAACGTAAATCCCATTGTTCAGATGAAATTTAATTTTCCATTATCCGTATTTTGCTGCACCAGTATGTTCTAACAAACACCCCTCAAGGTACAGTCATACAGTGCTTAGATACCTCCCTCAATACTAACATAATAAATCATCGCTTAGGAGGTGTTGAACTACATGTGTCATGCAGCTGTCAGGTTGTTACACCTGATCAAATCATTTTTGAGGCCACGCAAATGTGTGATGTGCGTGCGCCTACTATTCCTCTATAACAAACTGTGATACCCGTGCATTGACTCAACCAGCAACACTTTTATTTACAACAATTATCGCTTACAGCTGGTATTCATTTTTACAACATCAGTACTGCTCTTGACACGAACTGGCAAATTAATCGCACAGCGTTGCCAGTACTCCCAGCAGTCGATCAATTTTACTTACATGGTAAGTTCAAAGAAAACAAACTATTTTCAGTATTGGATCCAGGTCACTACGACCATATTTCTACGGGAGTGATAACTCTACTGGTGTTCACCGTTATCAGCTTACATATAAATATTATAAACCTCTTCATTTTGCTGTCACGAGTAAACCCACCCCCATAATTATAGCAATTTCCTGATGTCCTATACGCAAAGGCTGCTGGAGATATCTTCAATCTTCTATACGTCGCCGCGGTAAGAAGTGCATGTTTATTTGTCTAGTTGTGTTTCACAATGGTGCATTCTTGCACCTTAAATCATGCTTATGTATAAATATTTCTTAGATCCTGGAGGAAACCCACTAGCAATGGGCCCTATTAAGGAAAAACAGCCTCCACATATATAATTGAGTATTACACCTAAATGTCTCTATGTGTTGTTAAATATTTATATGATTACCTTGAGACAAGTGCCTCCCGGCATTCTCAGTTAAGTAATTAAATTGCTTGCTTTTGCATTTGGGGAAAATTTTAGGCTTGTAATTCATAAAGTATGCAGATGAAGACACTAGCTCAAACTGCAGTGATGTGAATATACCTATTGAGAACTCTTACACGCATCCAAATCTTCCTACACTCACACACACACACACACACACACACACACACACACACACACACATACATATATATATATATATATATATATAAAGAAGGAAATATGGTATTATATTAGTGTATACTCTGAGCTAACAATCATAATGTCTCCCAACCTCCTTAATATTATATCAGTTAAATTGTAAATTATTTTTATTCTTCAGGTGTCATCCTATATTGCCTCGAATTCATACCTAATAGTTTATATATGGTCTACATTTCCAGAATTGTATCTACTATGATTGAATAAAGGATTTTTGCCAAAAAACACACTAATATATAAGACATTTTTGAAATTAAAAAATTAAATGTTAGGAGAGTAAAATTCTCACGACTTTCATGTAGTAGCTATATTCGAATTAATGCATGTTTAATAATTGTGTTAACTCTTATAACGAGGAATCTAAATCTATTTGTATATATTCGAATTATTGATGCTAAAAAGCAAGCTTATGCTATAGATGTTTTACTTTTTCGTATTGTTTAAACTTTAATCAATGAATCTACACACAAAAAAGCAAAGACTTTACATATTTAAAAATATTATCAGCAAAATACACTCCTATGTACGAACTGTGTACCTGTGCTATAGTGATAAACGTTCTTTGTGAGTATAACAAATTGTTATGACAGACACTAATAGGACAAAACAGTGTGTCTAACATATAAACATTTTAAAGTGAACTGAAAAATAAACAGTGATATAAATTTCTCAACATACTGAATACACAAAATAAGTGTCAAGTAACTAAACGCCACGGGCGCATGTGTACGGGTTATCTGCAAATATATATTCTTGTTACCACTTTCCAATTTTTTTTGTATTGTAATAAAATTATACCTTACTTGTCAAGTCACGATTACGTTAAGTTTTTAAGTATCACTTCTCATAATTATAATTGTATAATAATTTTACTAACTGATTATCAGTGCCATATGGCAATCACCAGTAATTACATTATAACTGCATTCGAGTTATTTTTTTTTAAAAGGTTTATAATAGTTTATATGTAACACATGTACGTATCTGTGTTCTGTATAAACGAATATGATTAGCCAATTTAGCACGTAAGGAACTTGCACTCTGAATAACAAAGACAATGCCAGGCGACGGTTAAAACAGCCAGATAAGTGTTATATCAACTGCCATTGCTGACAAAGATGGCACGTCCTTTCAGCACTACCAACTATGGAGTGTGTTCTACCTTTCAGACAGGTAGTAACATTCCCCATTATTTTAAGTATTTCCTGTGTTTTAACTATCACCTTTAAGAATAACCTAATTAGAGTTTCCTAATTGTGATAACTATTTTTAAACATTGTTTCTGCCAGCCTGCATGCCAATTTGCAAATCTGTACTTTATTGAAGCGTAATAAATCTCCTGGAATGTTGTAGAGCACACTATTACCACGCATATACAAATTGAAACTTCCTCTTCCCCATCTACTTCTTGGGGGTTACTTAAATTTAACATTAAATGTGGTGCTGGACATACCTCCTCTCCTGTGGTCACTGCTACATAACGTGCATAGGCCTTAAGAATCAGGGTATTGCGTATAAAGGTCGACCTTATATCATTTTCTTATGGATTCTCATGTTAGTTACTTTTTGTAACAGCACATTCAATAGTTATTACAATTTTACCTACCTTGCCATTTATATAAATCTTAACGTTACTCAGTACTGAGTTTTAAGTCAGTTACTGCTACTTTGGAAAAAAAGTAGCCTCGAATTTAGTCTTGCGTCTTCGATACTGCCACTAAATAATATCGTGTATGCCGCCACTCGTCTACGTTCGTCCCCAGGATTGAGCTCCTCGGCCCTTCTTGTACTACTACAACTTACCATAGAAGGTTACAATAGCTACTACTACTGCTGCAGCTGGAATGGCTGCCGATTCGACAAGGGGGGTATTCTAGGGGCCACCAAGGCACCACAAACAAACCGCAAACCGCTTAAGGTACGATGGAGTATAGTAGTTGGAGAGAACCTTCTGTTGTCATAACACACTCTGCATGACCCACTACCTGAGAACTATAAATACTAGCACAATGTACCGCTCCAGACTTACGAGAACGAGTGAAGTATGACATCGTATAGTTGTCGGAGCGACAACGAAGAAGAGGCCATCACTACAACAAGCCTAAAGGAGCTCTGGGCCATCCTACTGATTTCTTATAAGATGAGCATAACTCCGCATGCCAGTTAGGCTTAATACTATTTCTCGAGTCTCCGTTACCCAGTCAACCTAACCATTTAATATCTCTGCAATGTTAGGCAGAATTATCTAGATTCCTGTGTATTGGTAATAATTTATAACTCCATGTATAGTTGTTGAAGAGAATTAATGATTGTCCTATTCAGTTATATGTTAATTATCTTATTATTTAATCTGTAAAAAATGTTAAAATAATAATGCTGTGTTTAAAGGAATTCTAGTATACTAGCCAGTCATTAATAGCTACGCACACCTTTGGGGAATCCCCCTCCTGCGGTGATGCTCTTACATATATTAAGTGATTATCAGCATTCAGATTGCAGTTATAGTTCAGTGCCAAATGGTTATAAGGAAGGGGAATCGCTACAATATGTAAATTATATTTACAAACAGACGAACACAACCACATCCATGGTCACACACATACAGGAAATTTTATAATATCCCTTGAAAGTAACAACAAGGTTATACACCAATTTATATATATATTATACTATCAAAACATTTTCACATTAATGAAAATAATAAACCATTTATATTAATTTCAACTTTTCCACATCAAGAAATGTCAATGGTTCATTTGCTAGAAACAAAGATCTCACCACTAGTACAATATTATTAATTAAATATGTCGACAAATATTCCAAAAGTTTCAATAATCATTCTTGACATATCAACTAACTATATTGCTTAAACCTCCAAATACACATCGAGAAATGTTTAAAATATCCTCATAATATTTTGATGTCATATCATAGTCACTGCTAAAAAAAAAATACCAAATTGCTGTTTTTACATATTGTTCCACGCAAAATATTTTATCGTATGTGAACCTAATTATATAAATAAACCATTACATCAATCATTACCTATATCATATCAACTTTACTAAATATCTCATTTCATACCTTCGAAGACAGCAAAGCAAAAATATAAGTATTCATATGTATTATTCCAGCGAAGTACACTGATAAACCATTTCATGATGTAATATCAAAAGACACATTCAAATAATACCAGTGACCATACAGTATATCATACTCAACAGCGCAAACTTAACGAAACCTCATTCCAATAGACCATTACATCAAACATAATAAATGTAAATGTTCCAGCAGAAAAAGATTATACCATTAATACATACACACTTCATTTGCTCAAACTGTACCATCCATTCGTAAATCCCTTACCATCAAATATTACCTGCAAAATTAACATCCATTACGACTATCATTACCAAAACAAAATATGAACAGATTAATAAATCTGACGATAACCATCACTCATACTTTCAGAATGTTTCTATCAAACACTCCTGTGAAAAATATTAAAACAAATTCCTTGAGAAGTATATCATCATATCATACAAGGCTCTTGCTTCTAGTCAATCACGTATCAACTCCATCACATTGTAGATGTTAGGAAGTCAGTACTGCTTTCAAACAATCCCTCTATACTCAACATCAGTAATTAATAAAATAAATGTAATAACAATACCATTGTTATTTTTTCCATCTAATACTACTAATAAGATGTGCATATGGAAATATGCTCACTGCACGATTTCACAACATCAGAGAGTAATAATTCATTTTCAAACACGTAAGAGTTCTTTCACCCTAACTACAGTCAAAGTGATTGCTCCTGGGGGAGGTTAACATTTGGTATTTTACTGAAGTCATGTAAATATCTCTATAAACATATTCATAACATCCACAAATAAGTAGGAGGAAAAAAATTATTATTTTCACTTGCATTCCAAACCTCTCACATTAATAATTAGAGCTTTTCCTTCCTTTATTCACACATGACTCTTTACAAGAAAAGCAATTACATAAAAAATAGAATTTAATATTTCTAATTACCATTTAAATTGACAGAGAAGTCAAAGCCAATAGCTATACAATCATACATATATTTATAGTTCTAATATCATAGCTAATAGTTCATATATTATATATATTTCATACAACTTTCAGAAATAAAAAATGTCTATTTTATGATAAAATGAATAAAAACAATAGTATTGCATACACTTTATCTTTATATCACACACTTGTCAAAAATACACATTGTTAATTACATAAACTCAAACATATTCCCCATTAGTATATGCATAATGGGATCCTGGCTCACCCCACATTTTCATCAAAAAATCACACCATTTGAGGTCAAAATCAAGTTTTTTCTCCAAAATCGTTGTTTAAATTTAATAATTCACTCCTTCTATAAAAACAAGCAAAGTTACCCCAAAAACAAGCAATTTTACACCGAAATTAAGCATTTTTACCAGTTTTCCAAAAAATTGCTATGCAGGATTTGTGCTGATTAAAAAACAAGCAATTTTACCCCAAAAACAAGCAAATTTTTCACATTTTCAAGAAATGTAAATTTACAAGCAAGTAATCTAAATCAAGAAATTATAAACCAAAATAATATAAATTTATTACATTTTCACAAAATGGCCTTGCAGGATTTTTCCCTTGCTAATTTAAGCTAAAATTGTACTTTTAAACCAAAATGAAGCTATGCACAGTTAAGACAATAATAATAATTTTACATTCTCACAATAAATTATCTTCCTTATTATATAAAAAAGGGAAAATCAAGAAAAGCTATGAAAAAAGTGTGGCGAAGTATTAAACATAAAAAGTTTTGCACCACATAAACACACAAAAGAAAAACATATTATCACTTGTAAAAAATATGCTGAATATGCTAGGCATCATTATAAGTTAAAAAAGGAGAACGTACTATGCGAATGTGGGAATTAGTTGGTGTCGCATCTTTCAAAGAGCATAAAAATACGAAATCACACAATGCATTGGTAGATATTCTAAATTAAATTCAACACGATAACTACCCAACAAAATCATATAGAGCATGTAAAGAGAATTAACATTTAAAATTATTTTCAGTTCATAACAAAAATAAGGACAAACTTAAAACAACATTTAGCAATTGTACTAGTGAATATAATAAGAATTACCATCTTAACAAGAAATTCGCTTAACTTAAACACACCCCTAAATAGAATTAATTGTTCAATATATTTACTTTTCTTTAGCTCTTCATTCTATGTATCATTTTTGCTGTTTCTAATAATTTGTTTCGTTTATAAATATAATAAAAAATGGTGACAAACAATCTAGCACTTGAGTTGAGCAATAGGAGAGTTAGGGATTTGAGATTTATATGTATGGAATTACAAATATAAAAAAAAGCTATATAAAAACATAAAGATGATCTTATTAGAAGTATTATTCAAGCAAGAGAATATCAATTTAAATATCCTATCTAGAATCTAAATGATTTAACAGTTGCGGAATTAAGAACTAAAGCTAAAAGCTTTGGAATAAGAAATATATCCAACTTAAGGAAAGATAATTTATTTACAACTCTTATTCCATTTGTTAGAAATGAACAAACAAAGAATAATTTTACAAATCTACAATTTTCGGATGACAATACAAAATATAGAAAAACAAATAACATTTTAAGAAACAAAGAATAATTTTACAAATATACTGTTTTCAGATGAAAATATAAAATATAGAAAAACAAAAAAAAAAAATGCAGAAATATTTCCATTCTCTAATAATACCTTTTTACAAGCTATAAATAAAATCCAGCAGGTAGAAGGAATGACAAAGAATATTTTTACAAATTTAACTTTAGCTGATGCAAATATCAATGAATTATATCCTAAAGATGAAAAATAATTAACAGAAATATTTCCATTTTATAATAATTTATGTGTTATCAAAAAATGTAGAAGAACCAAAGGAAATTATTAATTAATAAAACTTTTAAAGGTAGAATATTAACCATACAACAATGAAAATAATTTTGATTTAGTAGAGCATAATAATTTTTTGGGATCAGTAAAAAATATGGTATTTGAGATAATACGCAATAATCTTAAAACATGTAGAGAGCTGAAAACCAGTAATAAATTATATATCAATTGTCGTAAGCAAGAAAATAATCAGGTTGAATTATTTACATTTCATTCGCTAAACGCCAAATTATACAATATTGAATTATGCCCTTTTTTTTTTTTTTTTTTTTTTTTTTTTTTTTTTTTTTTTTTTTTTTTTTAAACTGAAACGAGTAGTTTTTAATTTTAATTTTATTATTATTTATGGTACTCCCTTGCTCATATGATGCTGGCACCTTACATCATATGAAGAACGCCCCAGCTTATACGTCTGATACACTAGAGTGTAGTGTGCGGAGCATTTTTTTTCTGAGGCTTCAGAAATTCCATTTTGTTTTGCGTCAATACATGAGCAAGAGCAATGGAATGCTTTTTGGCCCAAATTTTAAATGGTTTGGTGATAATTTAATAGTGTATGTGCCTTTTCACAGAATTAAATTATCCTCTCAACGGAGGGATAGAGCCCCTAATCTCGTGTTACAAACCAAGCACCCAACCACTGAGCCAAAGTGGCTGGGCGAGCGAGATGCCAATAAAAATGCTGCATGTGGCGAGCTATGTACTATATATGTTGATGAATAATGAACTATGTATTTTTGGAGATTACTTTGGTTTTTGTATTTTGGAATTTATAGTCTTTGTATTAAAATACAAAGAGTAATTACAGCAGAACTATCGTGTTGGTGTTAGTCTACCAATGGAGATTCGCATTTCACAGATTGCATGTTCAGGTTCGTCTGCAGCTCGTTATTTTTCCTGTCGGATTTTCCCATCTGGATCCAGGTGTATACTGATAAATAAAATATTTGAAAATATCTGCCTGTTTGTAACTACCACTTAAAAACCATAAAATTAAATTTAAGGTAGAGAAATTTTACAACCATATAATTTAAATTGTAAGGATATATATATTGATTACTGAAATTGATGCTATAAATTAGAATGGACCACCTTTTTTTAATTGCTTAACAGGCAAAAATATTCTTATATAAACATACACAAAATAAAGGCATTTCAATATAATACCCGAGTTGACGGCAAGGGGCTAGAGGCTCGGAGCATCGGAGCGGATCATGCTGTTATTCTGGTCGCCCAGTGGCCATCATAGAAGCCAGTGAACTTGACCTTTGACCCTGGTGACACTTGATTTTTGACCTTGAAATAAAAATTTTTTAATATCAATAATGAAATTTAAAATATTAAACAATATAAAAAGTTGTAAACAATTATTTAAAAAATGAATAAAAATTATTTAAATATTATTGAAACATTGAAAATATACTTTTAAAAATTTAAATTCTTGAGGTCCCCACTCACTGTTCGCCAATAATTTTTCAGCCATGTTGTTTTTTGTCCATATTCGTTTACACATTACTGGATGCTGCCACCTTTTTTTTTTCATTTGTCATTTGTTAATACATTGCAAGAAGCCACCATATTCGATTTTTCGTTTATAATTTGTTTAAACATTGATGCAGGCTGCCATCTTTGATTTTCATTTGTCATTTTTTATACATTTCTGAGAACATTATATTGGATTTCATAAGTTTTCATCGCCCAGATAGTGATATTGTATTAATTATCGATTTACCCACCAGGTTGCAGTCATATTTGTTTATATTTTTAAAGTATAAGTGGTGTTGTTGGCACCACGCATGTTGGATTATAATCTGAACACATATGTTGCATTAATTTATCGATTCAGCTGCCAGGTGAGATGACGGCACTTGTGGGCGAATAGCTCGGACACCAAGGGAAAGTTACAGGATAATACGGTTTTCACAGGAAATCTGGGAATGGGCGCCAGTGCAGAGCACAAGAAACACTTGGGGTCATGAAGGCTGATAACCCACGTGGCCTCGCTGGTAGTCACTGCCTGTAGAAGGGATGGGGCAACCAAGTGGTTATCATGCTGGCCCTCGATGATATGATGATCTCTGTTGTGCTAATAATACAATAGTGTCTCATCTAGTGGGGGCTGTTGGCCTCCCCCATACACCAATATACACTTTCAATGGGCTGTTCTGGCCTCAAAACACCATGATTTACTCACACGGTTTTTTAAATGAAAAAGGTTGCATTATGATAAATAGCCGAGATGCGGCTGGAATAAATAAATACGCCGGAATTCCAGTCACGTGATTTATATAAACATTAACGTCTACAGATCACTGAAATTACAATACCACCATTAAAGTGCGGCAGGCTGTGAAACTGTAAAAGAAGGACATAGGCCTACATGTAATTACGATGCAACTTACTTACTGGCCATATACAATATGTACCGGGTTGTGAGGTGGCGCTGACACAAGGCTAGCAAAACAATAAACGGTTCCATAAATTACATTACATAGAAGAAATGAATGACAATCTCTATTAAAATGTTGATTTGCATACAGAAACAAAAAGAGACTTAAACTGCTGCCGAAACTCGTTCGCAAGTATAATTCTACCGTTCATTCTACCACTAAAATGAAGCCTGAAGATGTCGAGGATGACTCCCTGCTTCGGTCAATTTATACTATTCTGACGAGAAGGGACACACACAAGCTTAAAGCCAAGATTGGTGAATGGTGCATATCTCCAAAGAGCATGACGTTTTCCACAAAGGGTTCTGTCACAACCGGTCGGTAGATTTGCACAAGGTGGATCGCATACGACAGTGGTACCCACGCATGTATTACCTGAAGGACCTACGAGGCGAACCCCTTTATGTAGGCTTTTATACAGAGGAGTTCCAGACTGTGATGTTTCCAGTCGTGTATTTAATGTAAACGGTTCTGAAACAATATAATGGACGTGTGTATGTGAGGTGGCTTCGATACACGATGCGTGACGAATACTGGGTCGACTAGAAAGATATTCTGAAGTAGGACTTAGCAATGTTTTTTTTTAAAGTGGTGATATGTATATGAATTATTTTTTATATACATGTGTGTTTACCTAACTTTGTGTTCATTTTATTATTGCCTGTCCTTACACATGATATTGGGTTAGAGATAGCTAGCTCTGAAAGACTGATTAATTCGGTGGTGTTTTGAGAGTCTCTTTTATTAACTCGAGGAGTGTGGTTATGAAATTTGTCTCTACTAGTCTCAAAATTTTTTTTATATTATATTTTATTTTACATTGGTTTTTCAAGTGCGAAAATTGGATAATGTTTTGGTCAAAGCCGCTGGAAGGAAAAAATACTTCAATCCAGGAAAAGGAACAGCTATCAAATATTGGTGGTCCTGATATAAGACTACTTACATTTTGACACTGAGAACACCAGAAAGCCATTCTAATTACCGAGCCTACATGGCCAATCCCACAATATTTAGAGATTATTTCTTCAAATTAGACGCTATCTTGACAACATTGGGAATTAAAGACAAACCTTTCTGAATATGGAAATGTGGATGACACCAGCATATCATACATGGTCAAAGCTGGCAAAATTGTGTCAAAGATTGGTAAACACTTTATTTACTAACGAACATATGGAGAGCATGCAGAACTCACACTTTAGTAGGATGTGCATGTGCTGATAGTCCTTTTTTACCGCCTTTTGTAATTTTCAAAGGTGTAAGATGGAATTATGTTCTGGTTTCATGTTCTTTGCGTGATTAAAAAACAAAATTGTCACCCAAAGGTTGGATAAAGACTGACTTTTTTTTGGAATGGTTTAAATTTTTCATCGATAGTGTTCCTGCTGTAAGACCGACAGTTTTACTACTTGACTCTTAAAGCTCACACATCCCTCCTGAAGTTTTAGATCTGACTTGGAGGAGTGACATATATTTATTAAAATTCCCTGCACACACTTCTTATTTGTTACAACCATTGGACTTTGGAGTGTGTATCTATTTTAAGAGTCACTGTAAAAAAAAAAAGAAATGCGTACATGTTTCAACATGCATTGGAGAAGCTAAACATATATAACAACTTTGACGAAACATTTTATCATGCTTTCTTAAACAGTCTCACTTACATGAACATTAAAATTGCATTCAGAAAAGTAAGAGTATGTCCACTGATCTATGATACTGTTTCAAGTGAAGCTATCGCAACTTATAAACTAACAGATACCAGATTAGGTGTCCCTGAATCATCGCCTCAACAGCTTAGTTTTTTACACGATGAAAACTCCTCATGCACAAAGGAGATGTCTGTTGAAGAAAGAGTGGGCAGTATTCTCAAGACTCCCTCCACCTATAACAAGACCAGCATAAAAGAGGAAATGTGATTCTTCAGCAAAATACTTAACATCGCCTGAAGAATAAGGGGCTGGCCACTCAACACATAAATACAGTGATTGTGAAGATTGGGTGTGTGGGTATTGTCATGGAAAGTGCTTGACCGATTTCAAAAAAAGTTCAGGGGATGCTTGGATTCGGTGTTCTTTTTCGTAACACCATACCATGTACGTTGTCGAAATGGTCCAACAGATGATGATGTATATATGTGTGGCAACTCTGTTGAAGATGAATCAGTGTGTGAAAGTGATTAGTTGGGTTTATTATGAGAAGCAATGTAGGTTTTGCTGAGCTACTTTCGTATCACGATATAAGATACCTACTGTCACAATATTAGGTACCCTATCGCGGTATTACCTATCCATGTTGTAGTGATATAAAATGTAATTTTTTTAGTTACCCTTTTCACCATATCAACTTACTATGATCTGTAGAATGTGTAGAAAGGATTAAATATTTATATCTTGAATTTTATTTTCGTTCAGTGCGGTTCATAAAAACTTTTTATTCATTTTCATAAGAATGTCAGGTTAATGACTTTCCTTTATGGACGATAAAAAAAGCACAATATTCTTTACTATATAAGCATCACTATACTTGCAAATGTATTGTAGGTTATAGACTTTTATGCATTTCGCTATTCACATTCGTGTTGTACTTGTGCGAAAATATAATGACATTTATTACAACCACACACTGTGTAGGTTGGGTGGGTTATGTAGGTAATTACACTTTTGAAGACATGCACCAAAATCACAAGAGACCTGCTTGCAGCAAACCTTGTACAGGGGTACTGATGAGAAATGCACTTAATCTTTACAGATCTGTACAATTCTAAGAAAACTATCGGTACGACTGAACTGCATACCGTACCTATCACACTCACACAAATATGACATATGACAGGTGCAGTACGACTGAACTGCATACAGCACCAATCACACAAATGTACATACAATAGGGATTCGAGCACAACGAAAGTGTTCATGTCTCCTTGCATTGCGGCTGTAGGTAAATATCTTATCACAAAACTGACACTAATAACATAGTGGTTCAGGCAAAGAATAGGACGGACCTGTTGGAGATGTAGGTGCTGGAACTAAAGAAGCAGGTAACACCGACAATGATTTTCTAGGTACCTCAGGCGAAGAGGCCGATGGCATTGCTGGTACCACACACAAAGAAGTCGATAACATGGTCGGTGCCAAGCCTGAAGAGGTCGATGGTGCTGGTAAATTAGGAGACATCTCACTCGAAGAAGAAAACGATGATGAGAAACCTTTAGTGGGCAATATTCACTCCAATTCCACATAACTAGCCATGGATTACATAACATACAATCTAGCAGAGACAACGTATCTTTCACGGCAGCTGTTGGCGAACGGTGACTCTCAGTTGGCCTCCCTACGGCATATGATATACACGTATTCAATCCCTATAAAGTCATTTAGATGTTGATCCATTACACCATTAATACATTGTTGGGACTGCCAATTACAAAGTTTTCACGTGTCTGCAGCTAGCCAATAGTATGCAGGCACTGAGACATCACACACAGGCATGGCAGCCGACCTTTGCCATAGTGCCAATGACAAGTACAGTGTCAGTAAGTCTGTGCTGTAACTGGACTCTGTACATGCTTTCACGTCGTTTTCGCACCTGATCTGTATCAAATAGCCTAAGTCAGCACCTAGAATTTTCACATGCTTGGTGTCTGGTAACTGGAGTTTGTACATGCTTCTTGACCATTTTCGCAATCTACATAGTGTCAAATGCATGTGCATGTGAATAGCTTTGTTAGCATTTCTGCACCTCCCCGATGTCTGGTAACTATAGAGAATAAGTCAGCAGGCTTCACGAGCAAAACACTGGTCATCCACAATGCTGATGAAGTGGGAAAAAAATCACTAGAGAGGGGGAAGCTGATATATAAAATTTGAGGAGAAGGCTCGTAGTACTAGTTTCTGAACATCATATCTGTGCAGTTAGGACCTGAAGATGTAGTCATTTACTCCTATATTACCGTGGATTACCGTTGCATTCATTTCTGTATACCTGGTGTGCCAGATCAAGTACAAGCCTGCAACGGATTTTAACATTGTGTCAACATGAATGAAAAAGGTGGTTTCTTCATCTTGGTTCCAGTACCATGCAGCTTAATTACCTGCCTAGTGTACCACCTCCGGCCAGACTCGAAGCTACCCTGCACTAGGTGCACTATCAGTGAGCTTATAAGTTAAGCAATAGAAGAATGCCTACATAAAATGTGTGGTAATCGCACAATTGTATATAAACTCAGAAGAAAATACAGCTACAAGACTGCCTGGTGGTCTGAACACTGTGATGGGTAATTTTACACCACCGTTTTGAACCATGGCAGAACAACTTGGGAGACTATGAGCACCTCACTAATCTGTGATGTGTATTCTGCATTAATTCTCTGAGCATCTGTATGCAACCAGATTTCTTCTGCCTAGTCTATGGTCAGCTGCAGTCAACCAGTCAGCCAGCTCAGCCACCATGGATTCTGAGCACGATGTTGTCGAACATTTATATGAAAACTGCGAAGAAGATGAAGAAGTGTTCCTGTTGCCCGATCCTATTTGCACAAAGTCGGCACTGTTGATAAAGTATAACCCCAGCACTTAATACGACTATGTGAATGAAGGATTACATTGTCTGCAGTATGGTATTAATTTTAAAGATGAGTGTAGTGATATTTACAGCTCGATATACTTTAAAATGTGTAGTGAGGACATGGAATGAATTTTCACGATATGAAATCTCCATTATAGTATCAAGCTTCGTGTGCAATGTTGTAATTGCGCCTTTCATCTCTGTGCTCCGTAGCTAGCACTGTTATATGCGATGTCGGGGGACGACAAGAACATTAAGTTCAGAAATGCATGCTACTGTAAACAACATTATATATTAGGAAAGACATATTTGGTCGTTTACAGAAAATGGATACACCTTGGGCATCAGTTTTGTGCTCCGTATATAGGCAAACTCTGCTTCGAGAAGCTTGATATTCCCCAAAAACTTTCATATCAATTCAAGCTGGACTTTATAATTAATTCAGATATGTTTGTTCAAAAACCATAGCTTATGTTCCCTAGCAGCAGTGGCTATGCTAGTAACAATAGTGACTAATCCTTCAGTGACACTACAACAGAACAAACCACTGACTCCAACTCCAGTGATTATGCCAGCAGCTGTTATACCCTGTGAGATTTTCATGTTTATCCACACATAAGATGATGATGTTACCTTCAAAAAATTAATAGACTTTGGCATGTCGACTTCATGTGTGAAGGAAAAAAAATTTTAAAATCCAAAATTTTAGTTAATGTATAATTTTTTTTGTAAAAGCAAGAATAAATGTATCTATGTAAAATAAAACATAATTTTTTACAAACCATGTATCATAAGTATATTCAAAACTGGTATATGTTCAAAGGTGTTAAAAAGTTAAAACTGTGAATAATATTGAAAGTTTACATACTAATATAAAAAAAATTTTGAGACTAGTAGAGACAAATTTCATAACCACACTCCTCGAGTTAATAAAAGAGACTCTCAAAACACCACCGAATTAATCAGTCTTTCAGAGCTAGCTATCTCTAACCCAATATCATGTGTAAGGACAGGCAATAATAAAATGAACACAAAGTTAGGTAAACACACATGTATATAAAAAATAATTCATATACATATCACCACTTTAAAAAAAAACATTGCTAAGTCCTACTTCAGAATATCTTTCTAGTCGACCCAGTATTCGTCACGCATCGTGTATCGAAGCCACCTCACATACACACGTCCATTATATTGTTTCAGAACCGTTTACATTAAATACACGACTGGAAACATCACAGTCTGGAACTCCTCTGTATAAAAGCCTACATAAAGGGGTTCGCCTCGTAGGTCCTTCAGGTAATACATGCGTGGGTACCACTGTCGTATGCGATCCACCTTGTGCAAATCTACCGACCGGTTGTGACAGAACCCTTTGTGGAAAACGTCATGCTCTTTGGAGATATGCACCATTCACCAATCTTGGCTTTAAGCTTGTGTGTGTCCCTTCTCGTCAGAATAGTATAAATTGACCGAAGCAGGGAGTCATCCTCGACATCTTCAGGCTTCATTTTAGTGGTAGAATGAACGGTAGAATTATACTTGCGAACGAGTTTCGGCAGCAGTTTAAGTCTCTTTTTGTTTCTGTATGCAAATCAACATTTTAATAGAGATTGTCATTCATTTCTTCTATGTAATGTAATTTATGGAACCGTTTATTGTTTTGCTAGCCTGGTGTCAGCGCCACCTCACAACCCGGTACATATTGTATATGGCCAGTAAGTAAGTTGCATCGTAATTACATGTAGGCCTATGTCCTTCTTTTACAGTTTCACAGCCTGCCGCACTTTAATGGTGGTATTGTAATTTCAGTGATCTGTAGACGTTAATGTTTATATAAATCACGTGACTGGAATTCCGGCGTATTTATTTATTCCAGCCGCATCTCGGCTATTTATCATAATGCAACCTTTTTCATTTAAAAAACCGTGTGAGTAAATCATGGTGTTTTGAGGCCAGAACAGCCCATTGAAAGTGTATATTGGTGTATGGGGGAGGCCAACAGCCCCCACTAGATGAGACACTATTGTATTATTAGCACAACAGAGATCATCATATCATCGAGGGCCAGCATGATAACCACTTGGTTGCCCCATCCCTTCTACAGGCAGTGACTACCAGCGAGGCCACGTGGGTTATCAGCCTTCATGACCCCAAGTGTTTCTTGTGCTCTGCACTGGCGCCCATTCCCAGATTTCCTGTGAAAACCGTATTATCCTGTAACTTTCCCTTGGTGTCCGAGCTATTCGCCCACAAGTGCCGTCATCTCACCTGGCAGCTGAATCGATAAATTAATGCAACATATGTGTTCAGATTATAATCCAACATGCGTGGTGCCAACAACACCACTTATACTTTAAAAATATAAACAAATATGACTGCAACCTGGTGGGTAAATCGATAATTAATACAATATCACTATCTGGGCGATGAAAACTTATGAAATCCAATATAATGTTCTCAGAAATGTATAAAAAATGACAAATGAAAATCAAAGATGGCAGCCTGCATCAATGTTTAAACAAATTATAAACGAAAAATCGAATATGGTGGCTTCTTGCAATGTATTAACAAATGACAAATGAAAAAAAAAAGGTGGCAGCATCCAGTAATGTGTAAACGAATATGGACAAAAAACAACATGGCTGAAAAATTATTGGCGAACAGTGAGTGGGGACCTCAAGAATTTAAATTTTTAAAAGTATATTTTCAATGTTTCAATAATATTTAAATAATTTTTATTCATTTTTTAAATAATTGTTTACAACTTTTTATATTGTTTAATATTTTAAATTTCATTATTGATATTAAAAAATTTTTATTTCAAGGTCAAAAATCAAGTGTCACCAGGGTCAAAGGTCAAGTTCACTGGCTTCTATGATGGCCACTGGGCGACCAGAATAACAGCATGATCCGCTCCGATGCTCCGAGCCTCTAGCCCCTTGCCGTCAACTCGGGTATTATATTGAAATGCCTTTATTTTGTGTATGTTTATATAAGAATATTTTTGCCTGTTAAGCAATTAAAAAAAGGTGGTCCATTCTAATTTATAGCATCAATTTCAGTAATCAATATATATATCCTTACAATTTAAATTATATGGTTGTAAAATTTCTCTACCTTAAATTTAATTTTATGGTTTTTAAGTGGTAGTTACAAACAGGCAGATATTTTCAAATATTTTATTTATCAGTATACACCTGGATCCAGATGGGAAAATCCGACAGGAAAAATAACGAGCTGCAGACGAACCTGAACATGCAATCTGTGAAATGCGAATCTCCATTGGTAGACTAACACCAACACGATAGTTCTGCTGTAATTACTCTTTGTATTTTAATACAAAGACTATAAATTCCAAAATACAAAAACCAAAGTAATCTCCAAAAATACATAGTTCATTATTCATCAACATATATAGTACATAGCTCGCCACATGCAGCATTTTTATTGGCATCTCGCTCGCCCAGCCACTTTGGCTCAGTGGTTGGGTGCTTGGTTTGTAACACGAGATTAGGGGCTCTATCCCTCCGTTGAGAGGATAATTTAATTCTGTGAAAAGGCACATACACTATTAAATTATCACCAAACCATTTAAAATTTGGGCCAAAAAGCATTCCATTGCTCTTGCTCATGTATTGACGCAAAACAAAATGGAATTTCTGAAGCCTCAGAAAAAAAATGCTCCGCACACTACACTCTAGTGTATCAGACGTATAAGCTGGGGCGTTCTTCATATGATGTAAGGTGCCAGCATCATATGAGCAAGGGAGTACCATAAATAATAATAAAATTAAAATTAAAAACTACTCGTTTCAGTTAAAAAAAAAAAAAAAAAAAAAAAAAAAAAAAAAAAAAAAAAAAAAAAAGGGCATAATTCAATATTGTATAATTTGGCGTTTAGCGAATGAAATGTAAATAATTCAACCTGATTATTTTCTTGCTTACGACAATTGATATATAATTTATTACTGGTTTTCAGCTCTCTACATGTTTTAAGATTATTGCGTATTATCTCAAATACCATATTTTTTACTGATCCCAAAAAATTATTATGCTCTACTAAATCAAAATTATTTTCATTGTTGTATGGTTAATATTCTACCTTTAAAAGTTTTATTAATTAATAATTTCCTTTGGTTCTTCTACATTTTTTGATAACACATAAATTATTATAAAATGGAAATATTTCTGTTAATTATTTTTCATCTTTAGGATATAATTCATTGATATTTGCATCAGCTAAAGTTAAATTTGTAAAAATATTCTTTGTCATTCCTTCTACCTGCTGGATTTTATTTATAGCTTGTAAAAAGGTATTATTAGAGAATGGAAATATTTCTGCATTTTTTTTTTTTGTTTTTCTATATTTTATATTTTCATCTGAAAACAGTATATTTGTAAAATTATTCTTTGTTTCTTAAAATGTTATTTGTTTTTTCTATATTTTGTATTGTCATCCGAAAATTGTAGATTTGTAAAATTATTCTTTGTTTGTTCATTTCTAACAAATGGAATAAGAGTTGTAAATAAATTATCTTTCCTTAAGTTGGATATATTTCTTATTCCAAAGCTTTTAGCTTTAGTTCTTAATTCCGCAACTGTTAAATCATTTAGATTCTAGATAGGATATTTAAATTGATATTCTCTTGCTTGAATAATACTTCTAATAAGATCATCTTTATGTTTTTATATAGCTTTTTTTTATATTTGTAATTCCATACATATAAATCTCAAATCCCTAACTCTCCTATTGCTCAACTCAAGTGCTAGATTGTTTGTCACCATTTTTTATTATATTTATAAACGAAACAAATTATTAGAAACAGCAAAAATGATACATAGAATGAAGAGCTAAAGAAAAGTAAATATATTGAACAATTAATTCTATTTAGGGGTGTGTTTAAGTTAAGCGAATTTCTTGTTAAGATGGTAATTCTTATTATATTCACTAGTACAATTGCTAAATGTTGTTTTAAGTTTGTCCTTATTTTTGTTATGAACTGAAAATAATTTTAAATGTTAATTCTCTTTACATGCTCTATATGATTTTGTTGGGTAGTTATCGTGTTGAATTTAATTTAGAATATCTACCAATGCATTGTGTGATTTCGTATTTTTATGCTCTTTGAAAGATGCGACACCAACTAATTCCCACATTCGCATAGTACGTTCTCCTTTTTTAACTTATAATGATGCCTAGCATATTCAGCATATTTTTTACAAGTGATAATATGTTTTTCTTTTGTGTGTTTATGTGGTGCAAAACTTTTTATGTTTAATACTTCGCCACACTTTTTTCATAGCTTTTCTTGATTTTCCCTTTTTTATATAATAAGGAAGATAATTTATTGTGAGAATGTAAAATTATTATTATTGTCTTAACTGTGCATAGCTTCATTTTGGTTTAAAAGTACAATTTTAGCTTAAATTAGCAAGGGAAAAATCCTGCAAGGCCATTTTGTGAAAATGTAATAAATTTATATTATTTTGGTTTATAATTTCTTGATTTAGATTACTTGCTTGTAAATTTACATTTCTTGAAAATGTGAAAAATTTGCTTGTTTTTGGGGTAAAATTGCTTGTTTTTTAATCAGCACAAATCCTGCATAGCAATTTTTTGGAAAACTGGTAAAAATGCTTAATTTCGGTGTAAAATTGCTTGTTTTTGGGGTAACTTTGCTTGTTTTTATAGAAGGAGTGAATTATTAAATTTAAACAACGATTTTGGAGAAAAAACTTGATTTTGACCTCAAATGGTGTGATTTTTTGATGAAAATGTGGGGTGAGCCAGGATCCCATTATGCATATACTAATGGGGAATATGTTTGAGTTTATGTAATTAACAATGTGTATTTTTGACAAGTGTGTGATATAAAGATAAAGTGTATGCAATACTATTGTTTTTATTCATTTTATCATAAAATAGACATTTTTTATTTCTGAAAGTTGTATGAAATATATATAATATATGAACTATTAGCTATGATATTAGAACTATAAATATATGTATGATTGTATAGCTATTGGCTTTGACTTCTCTGTCAATTTAAATGGTAATTAGAAATATTAAATTCTATTTTTTATGTAATTGCTTTTCTTGTAAAGAGTCATGTGTGAATAAAGGAAGGAAAAGCTCTAATTATTAATGTGAGAGGTTTGGAATGCAAGTGAAAATAATAATTTTTTTCCTCCTACTTATTTGTGGATGTTATGAATATGTTTATAGAGATATTTACATGACTTCAGTAAAATACCAAATGTTAACCTCCCCCAGGAGCAATCACTTTGACTGTAGTTAGGGTGAAAGAACTCTTACGTGTTTGAAAATGAATTATTACTCTCTGATGTTGTGAAATCGTGCAGTGAGCATATTTCCATATGCACATCTTATTAGTAGTATTAGATGGAAAAAATAACAATGGTATTGTTATTACATTTATTTTATTAATTACTGATGTTGAGTATAGAGGGATTGTTTGAAAGCAGTACTGACTTCCTAACATCTACAATGTGATGGAGTTGATACGTGATTGACTAGAAGCAAGAGCCTTGTATGATATGATGATATACTTCTCAAGGAATTTGTTTTAATATTTTTCACAGGAGTGTTTGATAGAAACATTCTGAAAGTATGAGTGATGGTTATCGTCAGATTTATTAATCTGTTCATATTTTGTTTTGGTAATGATAGTCGTAATGGATGTTAATTTTGCAGGTAATATTTGATGGTAAGGGATTTACGAATGGATGGTACAGTTTGAGCAAATGAAGTGTGTATGTATTAATGGTATAATCTTTTTCTGCTGGAACATTTACATTTATTATGTTTGATGTAATGGTCTATTGGAATGAGGTTTCGTTAAGTTTGCGCTGTTGAGTATGATATACTGTATGGTCACTGGTATTATTTGAATGTGTCTTTTGATATTACATCATGAAATGGTTTATCAGTGTACTTCGCTGGAATAATACATATGAATACTTATATTTTTGCTTTGCTGTCTTCGAAGGTATGAAATGAGATATTTAGTAAAGTTGATATGATATAGGTAATGATTGATGTAATGGTTTATTTATATAATTAGGTTCACATACGATAAAATATTTTGCGTTGAACAATATGTAAAAACAGCAATTTGGTATTTTTTTTTTAGCAGTGACTATGATATGACATCAAAATATTATGAGGATATTTTAAACATTTCTCGATGTGTATTTGGAGGTTTAAGCAATATAGTTAGTTGATATGTCAAGAATGATTATTGAAACTTTTGGAATATTTGTCGACATATTTAATTAATAATATTGTACTAGTGGTGAGATCTTTGTTTCTAGCAAATGAACCATTGACATTTCTTGATGTGGAAAAGTTGAAATTAATATAAATGGTTTATTATTTTCATTAATGTGAAAATGTTTTGATAGTATAATATATATATAAATTGGTGTATAACCTTGTTGTTACTTTCAAGGGATATTATAAAATTTCCTGTATGTGTGTGACCATGGATGTGGTTGTGTTCGTCTGTTTGTAAATATAATTTACATATTGTAGCGATTCCCCTTCCTTATAACCATTTGGCACTGAACTATAACTGCAATCTGAATGCTGATAATCACTTAATATATGTAAGAGCATCACCGCAGGAGGGGGATTCCCCCAAAGGT
The DNA here is from genome assembly GCA_029891345.1 of Dryococelus australis. Lineage (NCBI taxonomy): Eukaryota > Metazoa > Arthropoda > Insecta > Phasmatodea > Phasmatidae > Dryococelus > Dryococelus australis. The sequence goes on along the minus strand of CM057009.1, from coordinate 169,568,798 downwards.
GTGCGTAGCTATTAATGACTGGCTAGTATACTAGAATTCCTTTAAACACAGCATTATTATTTTAACATTTTTTACAGATTAAATAATAAGATAATTAACATATAACTGAATAGGACAATCATTAATTCTCTTCAACAACTATACATGGAGTTATAAATTATTACCAATACACAGGAATCTAGATAATTCTGCCTAACATTGCAGAGATATTAAATGGTTAGGTTGACTGGGTAACGGAGACTCGAGAAATAGTATTAAGCCTAACTGGCATGCGGAGTTATGCTCATCTTATAAGAAATCAGTAGGATGGCCCAGAGCTCCTTTAGGCTTGTTGTAGTGATGGCCTCTTCTTCGTTGTCGCTCCGACAACTATACGATGTCATACTTCACTCGTTCTCGTAAGTCTGGAGCGGTACATTGTGCTAGTATTTATAGTTCTCAGGTAGTGGGTCATGCAGAGTGTGTTATGACAACAGAAGGTTCTCTCCAACTACTATACTCCATCGTACCTTAAGCGGTTTGCGGTTTGTTTGTGGTGCCTTGGTGGCCCCTAGAATACCCCCCTTGTCGAATCGGCAGCCATTCCAGCTGCAGCAGTAGTAGTAGCTATTGTAACCTTCTATGGTAAGTTGTAGTAGTACAAGAAGGGCCGAGGAGCTCAATCCTGGGGACGAACGTAGACGAGTGGCGGCATACACGATATTATTTAGTGGCAGTATCGAAGACGCAAGACTAAATTCGAGGCTACTTTTTTTCCAAAGTAGCAGTAACTGACTTAAAACTCAGTACTGAGTAACGTTAAGATTTATATAAATGGCAAGGTAGGTAAAATTGTAATAACTATTGAATGTGCTGTTACAAAAAGTAACTAACATGAGAATCCATAAGAAAATGATATAAGGTCGACCTTTATACGCAATACCCTGATTCTTAAGGCCTATGCACGTTATGTAGCAGTGACCACAGGAGAGGAGGTATGTCCAGCACCACATTTAATGTTAAATTTAAGTAACCCCCAAGAAGTAGATGGGGAAGAGGAAGTTTCAATTTGTATATGCGTGGTAATAGTGTGCTCTACAACATTCCAGGAGATTTATTACGCTTCAATAAAGTACAGATTTGCAAATTGGCATGCAGGCTGGCAGAAACAATGTTTAAAAATAGTTATCACAATTAGGAAACTCTAATTAGGTTATTCTTAAAGGTGATAGTTAAAACACAGGAAATACTTAAAATAATGGGGAATGTTACTACCTGTCTGAAAGGTAGAACACACTCCATAGTTGGTAGTGCTGAAAGGACGTGCCATCTTTGTCAGCAATGGCAGTTGATATAACACTTATCTGGCTGTTTTAAACCGTCGCCTGGCATTGTCTTTGTTATTCAGAGTGCAAGTTCCTTACGTGCTAAATTGGCTAATCATATTCGTTTATACAGAACACAGATACGTACATGTGTTACATATAAACTATTATAAACCTTTTAAAAAAAAATAACTCGAATGCAGTTATAATGTAATTACTGGTGATTGCCATATGGCACTGATAATCAGTTAGTAAAATTATTATACAATTATAATTATGAGAAGTGATACTTAAAAACTTAACGTAATCGTGACTTGACAAGTAAGGTATAATTTTATTACAATACAAAAAAAATTGGAAAGTGGTAACAAGAATATATATTTGCAGATAACCCGTACACATGCGCCCGTGGCGTTTAGTTACTTGACACTTATTTTGTGTATTCAGTATGTTGAGAAATTTATATCACTGTTTATTTTTCAGTTCACTTTAAAATGTTTATATGTTAGACACACTGTTTTGTCCTATTAGTGTCTGTCATAACAATTTGTTATACTCACAAAGAACGTTTATCACTATAGCACAGGTACACAGTTCGTACATAGGAGTGTATTTTGCTGATAATATTTTTAAATATGTAAAGTCTTTGCTTTTTTGTGTGTAGATTCATTGATTAAAGTTTAAACAATACGAAAAAGTAAAACATCTATAGCATAAGCTTGCTTTTTAGCATCAATAATTCGAATATATACAAATAGATTTAGATTCCTCGTTATAAGAGTTAACACAATTATTAAACATGCATTAATTCGAATATAGCTACTACATGAAAGTCGTGAGAATTTTACTCTCCTAACATTTAATTTTTTAATTTCAAAAATGTCTTATATATTAGTGTGTTTTTGGCAAAAATCCTTTATTCAATCATAGTAGATACAATTCTGGAAATGTAGACCATATATAAACTATTAGGTATGAATTCGAGGCAATATAGGATGACACCTGAAGAATAAAAATAATTTACAATTTAACTGATATAATATTAAGGAGGTTGGGAGACATTATGATTGTTAGCTCAGAGTATACACTAATATAATACCATATTTCCTTCTTTATATATATAATATATATATGTATGTGTGTGTGTGTGTGTGTGTGTGTGTGTGTGTGTGTGTGTGTGTGAGTGTAGGAAGATTTGGATGCGTGTAAGAGTTCTCAATAGGTATATTCACATCACTGCAGTTTGAGCTAGTGTCTTCATCTGCATACTTTATGAATTACAAGCCTAAAATTTTCCCCAAATGCAAAAGCAAGCAATTTAATTACTTAACTGAGAATGCCGGGAGGCACTTGTCTCAAGGTAATCATATAAATATTTAACAACACATAGAGACATTTAGGTGTAATACTCAATTATATATGTGGAGGCTGTTTTTCCTTAATAGGGCCCATTGCTAGTGGGTTTCCTCCAGGATCTAAGAAATATTTATACATAAGCATGATTTAAGGTGCAAGAATGCACCATTGTGAAACACAACTAGACAAATAAACATGCACTTCTTACCGCGGCGACGTATAGAAGATTGAAGATATCTCCAGCAGCCTTTGCGTATAGGACATCAGGAAATTGCTATAATTATGGGGGTGGGTTTACTCGTGACAGCAAAATGAAGAGGTTTATAATATTTATATGTAAGCTGATAACGGTGAACACCAGTAGAGTTATCACTCCCGTAGAAATATGGTCGTAGTGACCTGGATCCAATACTGAAAATAGTTTGTTTTCTTTGAACTTACCATGTAAGTAAAATTGATCGACTGCTGGGAGTACTGGCAACGCTGTGCGATTAATTTGCCAGTTCGTGTCAAGAGCAGTACTGATGTTGTAAAAATGAATACCAGCTGTAAGCGATAATTGTTGTAAATAAAAGTGTTGCTGGTTGAGTCAATGCACGGGTATCACAGTTTGTTATAGAGGAATAGTAGGCGCACGCACATCACACATTTGCGTGGCCTCAAAAATGATTTGATCAGGTGTAACAACCTGACAGCTGCATGACACATGTAGTTCAACACCTCCTAAGCGATGATTTATTATGTTAGTATTGAGGGAGGTATCTAAGCACTGTATGACTGTACCTTGAGGGGTGTTTGTTAGAACATACTGGTGCAGCAAAATACGGATAATGGAAAATTAAATTTCATCTGAACAATGGGATTTACGTTTTCAAATAAATGAATTAGCATCAGAAAGCAGAATTGCTGCTTTGACACATTTAGAGTTATCACATGTGAGTGATTCTTTTGGGATGAATATAACATCTGGTGCCATTTCTGGCGAGTGAGGGATAGATTTTACCATGTCCATATTAGGATCAAATGCAATGGTAGCAGATGGCGTGTGAATCGTGTGTTTTCAAAACGGTAGTGGACTGGTATTATGTTTTAGTCTTGTCATGAGGAATGAACGCTGGTTATGGGCACTTGTAATTTTTATCACCAGTTGACTTTTAGAGAAAGAACATTGTGTCAGCTCATGCATGTAATATTTAATTATGTCAGTGACACCGAAGTTTAAAGTTAAATTCAGTTTAAGTATTTCCACATTTAATTTGTTGAGATTGTCTGATAGCTGAGTTTTGTTTACTGCATTAAGAGGTTATCTATGCAGTTGGCAGGAAAGAATGTAGGTTTGGACTAAATTTTCTATCGCAATTTTATTGATCAACTGCAAAATACTGATGTCTAGCAACTAATGCATAGCCTCAAAGGTGTCAGTTTTACTAATGGCTGAATTTTGAGATTTCAGAACTTGGAGAATGCCATTAATTGTTTTTCACAGAGAATTTATCTTATCTTCCACCTAGTATTGTATTTCGTTTATTATTTTTAAAGTCATTTTAAGGGTTTTGTTTGTTGTTCGTATATTACCTGCAAGTGTGTTAATTGGCTGTCCAATTATCATCATTTTCAAGTAACGCACATAAGTGTTTATTTGTTAAAATGTCACAGCACCACATACTCACATCGCCGAGAAACTGAATTCCTCTTTTCCGGTGTAACTGGGCCTTCACCTCGTCTAGTAATTCTCGCAGTACGCAACGTTCCACAGCATGTAAAAATCCATATTTCAGTTTTCCATTCATATATGTTCAATTGCGATCTGCGCAAGTTACATGCAAATACTTGTCAAGAGATTCAGGGAATGTGGGAATGTTTAGTGCTATAGTATATATGAGAGTAATGCTATCTTTATATACAAGGTCGAGCTCAGCAGGGGTCCAATAGACCTGTGCGTGGGCCCTGTACATAGCTGGCTCCGACAAGACAGCTTGCAGAACAAAACATAGTACAACCATGACCTTGGTAGCAGGGCAAATGAGGTGGACTCACCACTCCTCATCTAGAGCTCAACCATTGATTGGTGTCACAAATGCAATGGTTGGTGCATGCGCAGAGTGTAACTCATGCTCGTACACTGCTGCCAACGGCATGCAGCTGTGGGTGTGGCATATCACAGTTGTTGTAGTGACGCAGCACACAGGTAGGGGTTGACAGCTGTGGAACCCCCTCTCCACTACCCCTGGCCGTGCTGCAGTCGTCCTGTTGTGTGGCAGCAGTTAGGAAGTCTGGGCAGGCACCTCGCGCTGCCTGGCCCCTGGTGTGTTACACACATGCTGAGTCCAGAGTGTAGTCAGCATGCCCCAGTTGCGGTGCGAACACGCCGCCTGGGTGGCATTTCGAACGGTACCCATGGCTGTTTACTTCACATGGCCCTCTCAGTTAGACATTGACACATACTGTAACACATTTTAAAGCATATATTAAACACTGCACTATTACTACTTAAAATATAATGCTGTCATACTGACACTGAATTAGCAATGTCGTATTTAGGAAGCCCCATTTTATTTTTATACATATGGTTGAGTCACCTAACATGTCAGTTACCTTAAATTGTCTGCAATAATGATCCGTGAGCGCTTTCTGCCTGCCTCTATTACACACCCACACATAATCATTAATACACAGCATATTTTTGTGTGATCTGTCAAATTGATTCATCTGATGCCCTTGGGTCTGAATTAAGTTTACTTTAGCCATTTCATGGTATTGTACAGTCTCTTGCAACAGTCATGAACTCACTGTGAATGCTGACCTGCTACTACTTGTGCCAGCAGGGCAGCTTCTATGCTGTGTAATAAACAGAATGGTGTAAACTTAGTTGTAATAGTTATGCTAGTATTATAATCAAATACAAGAAAATCTACATAAACTTCCCAATTGACCTGGTCGGTATTTGCACAAGCAGTTAATTATTCACCAATGATATGGTTATAGTAGCTTCTACCAGTCCATTACACCTAGGAATATAGGCAGTAGTCGTCAATTTTTTTATACCAAGTTTTCAGAAGTTGACTTATTAAGTGATTTCGGAAGCTCGTTCCCCTGTCTGTCAATATTTGTCCGGGACAACTGAATTGTAGCACAACCTGCTTAATGAATTCCGCACATGTAGCGGCAAAAATTGAAGGTACAGCCTTCTCTAAAATGTATTGAGTAGAATAATCTGTCATGACAAGAATGTATTTATTCTTATGGACAGTGGTTGGGAGGGGTACCCTGCATCCAAGGCCCAAGTTTTCAAAAGCAGCTGGGGAAGTATAGGGGTTTTTTTGGCCCATCGACTTAAAATTATTAGCTTTTGTTTTTTGACAAATAGGGCACGATATTACATATTTCTTAATGTCTGTGTTCATGGTATCCCAGTAGTATGATTACTTAATATTTTGAAGGGTTTTGAAAGTGCCAAAATGACTGCCTCCGAATATTGCGCCATGGTGTGCTTCAATAATTTCCTTAACATAAACTTGCGGTACAAGAGTATGATTGGTGGGACCCTGGGGTGTATTAACTTTCAAAAAAATGTCGACATTTGCTGTGATGTTACAAAGTCTACTTAATGTACGGTATTTGTTGTCGGCCTGATCTGAGTGAAGTAATGCCAGCTTTAATTGCTTTATGTGAGGGTCATGTTCATATTCTACAACAAATGGTGAGTTATTTACAACAATTGGACATAGATGAAAAATTGAGTCGTTATCAATTTTAATGTACTCTTGGTCATGAGTGTATACAGGTAAGAAATGTGGGCTGTTACTGTTTATTAACAATTAGGATCTTACAATTTAACACAGGATCAATACATTCTGTTTCAAGATAATTGGGGTTATTTTCCTTATTTATCTGTAAGTTCACTCGATACAGCATGGTGATAATTTTACATATTGGGTGCATTGGGAAAATTTCTTCATTAGCCAACACCTTGGCTACCTTATTTCTGTCCTGAGATTGAAATTCAGTCTTGAAATTGTTTTTTATTTCATCCCCAAAGGTTAATTGTGTATTTGACAATGTTTTTCTTTATTTTGTCCTGTTTATGATCTGCTTGTAAAATTTATTCTGCTAGTGCTTGGTGTGGGGAAGTGCAAGTGATCATTTGTTCCTTAACCACATATATAGTGTTGTTAATGGTGACCCTCTGTGTGTGTACTTTAGGTTCAGTAGTGATTCTGCTTAATGCATCGGGGTGGGTATTTAACTTTCCTTTCACAATATGGGGCTGAAATCATACTCACTTGGTGCAATTGCTTTTTTCTGAATCCTGATAATATGATCCACCTTGGATCACAAATATCTAAGACTGGCATGGTCTGTTTCGATTCTAAAGCTTGTTCCATATCAATATTGATGGAAATGATTGCAGATATAACATGTGGTCCAAGTTCTCATTCTGTTGCATTCCAATGTGATTCCTGGATCAATAACTTTTTAGAAGCAAACACAATTATATATTGCTCTTTTGTGTGCGGGTCTTACTACATAAGTGCTTCATCAACTGCATCATAACTTGTGTCACATACTAAGATTATACTTTTGTCCTCATCAAACTTTTGTAGTACTTGATCCTGTAGAATAGCTTTTTTAAGGTTAAGAAATGCTTGCTTGTGAGCATCCTCTCATTTATATGTTACAGTATGATTCGTCAATTCAATAAGCAGTTGTGCTATTGTAGCATAATTCATTATGTACCTGTATAGGTATTATGTCATGCATAAGAATGTAACCAAGTTGTTTTAAGTTCGTAGGAGGTGCCATGTGAACGATAGTGCAAACTTTGTCATAATTCATAGAAATCCCTTGCAGGGTGATAATATGTCCTAGTACTATTACTCTTTGTTTGGCAAATGTACATATTTTGTGCTTACCTTTACATTGAACATATGTAGTTATTGAAAAACTTTTTCAGTATTTGAAACATGTTCCTCGAACAAATTCCCTAAAATAAAAATATCATCAATATATGCAATTGCTGCAGTCAATTGTAAAGGGCCTAGTAAATTATTGATAAACAATTGGAAGCACTTAGGTGATGTACTAAACCTATTCGCATTCTTTTATACTGGAATTATCCAACTACATCTATTATAAAGGCCGATTTGTAACAATCTTGCTCTCTGACAGGGATGCTATAAAAGCCTGAAAATAAGTCTAAACTGGTTATGTAATGGGAGTTTTGCAGAGTGTTCAAAATGCCCTCCATGCGAGGCAATGGGTACTGTACCCTTGTAAAATATTGATTAAATTTCTAAAGTCAGGTAAAATTCTTAATCTGCCATTTTTCTTGGAACTCAGAGCAAAATAGAGAGAGTCGACTTTCTCTATAATCTCAGCTTTACCATGTCGTTAATTTGAATAAAAATTTCATCGCAAATCTTGGGACTTATTCTATAAGGCCTGGTTGCAATAGGTTTATCGGTTTTAATATCTAACTTTATTTCGAAGTTTTTTGCCTTACTTAATAATAAAATAGCATTGGCAAACCTGTCTTCATATTTTCAATAATACTGGCAATTTCCTGTATTTGTCTGGTAGTTAAATTTTTATTATTATGGGGCAGCTGTGTTTGTCCAGATTCAAAACTGTCTAAAACCTGGCAATACCTCTCTATAGAGTTAGTATCCTTGCAATCTGGCCTTCCTGAGTATAGTGGTATTTCCTTAATTTTCTTAGAGTTATGAGAATGGATGAAAAGGGTGTTATATTTCAATATTGGGATTATGTCATACCACTTCATGAAATCAACACCTAGAATCAAATATTGATAAAGATTACCAACAACTAAAAAGTTTTGAGGGTAAGGTTGGCCAGATATGCTTATGTTAAGTGTTGTTTCACATTTTGGTGACGTTAAACCAGATGTGGCACAAACTAAAGTTATTTGATCGTGTAAAGTGTTAAGGCGCTGAGTTGAAATCACAGTGCTCTCTAAGCTGCTATATGATTACCCAGTATTTAGCAATGCATAATACTTCTTGCCCTTAATGGTTACAAGGATACATGATGATGATGTGAGAAGCCCGATGTGCTAACATTCTACTTCTGGCATGGGGCATGTTTGTTTACATGAGCTAGCTTGAGATTCAGACCCACTCAGTGTGTTTTTCAACATTGGTTCATCATTACAGGCTTCACTCCTCATGTTGTGGAAACAAATAGTATAGTCTATTGTGTTGTTTCGAGGCGCCCACTCTATAAAAACAGTTCTTGGCATCAGCCTTAATTTGTTCTTGAACACCTTTAAATTTTTCGCAAATGTTAGTAGAAAATAAAAAAAATTGTTTGGGAAACAAACTGCATTAATAGCTTTGTGTCCAGCGCAAAAAAACACAGGGCACACATATCCTGGGCGAGGCTATGCAGTCTGGCTACTTTCGGCTTTGCATCAACAGTTTGCTTAGATTTGACAACATCGTAATTCTGAGCGTGCGGTGCTAGCGGTTTGGCAATGCTGACCTGGATAGAGCAGGGGGGAGGCAGTGTGATGTTGTTGCAACTGGCATGTTGGGTCGGCAATGCATGCACAATCAGCTGAGGCATAGCTTTACATGATCTATCTGCTATAGGCTGTTTAGCCAGCGATGTGAAATAAATTGCAGAATTGTACTGTTGTTCCGAGTTTTTATTTCCTTTGCGATCATTTGCTTGATTGAGGGTGGTAGACTTTGTAGGGGTTAATTGCTGTGAGCATTGAATTTCGTAATACATTCTAGTAGGCATGGCCTTATTGAAAATGGCTCTGCACGTGTCTCGAAATCGGACGTTGTTTTCCTGGGTGGGGGAGACACCTTATTTGTACTGAGGGGCCCTTATCTCTATTTGTTGCCATTTGTAACTTGTGATTTGTGCCCTTAAGGGGCTGCCCGGTTGTGTGCGCTGTGTTTATAGGGGCCTCGATGTGATATATGTCTGTATGGCTCCTTTCTCTGTATCCATTCAATTGCAGTGGGCCTGTTGTACCTGAATGTGCATGTCTGTGTGGGTGGGTTGTCTGTATTGGTGTAAACATGCATACTGTTTAGTGTAGGTTGTGGGTTCTGGGTGTGGTTTGGTATGCAATTTTGTGTGTTTGAGTTTGTGTAACTGCTGTTTCAATGTTTTTATCTCCTCTTAGAGTTTGACATGATGTGTGCTTTGTGAGTCCTATTCAATAATCTGTTATCTGTACATGCCAAACTCAATGTTTTTAATGTTATGTAGCAGCTGGTTTAGTGTATTGTTCTCCAATGACACAAGTTTGTTGGTGAGGGTTGGTAACAGGGAGTCCCAAATTATGTTAACGAATTCTGGCTCAGGCAATGGTTGTGTACATTTATTCTTGTGAAAAGTTAAATTTGCAATGTGAGCCTGAGCACACTTGCCTGGTTGTTGTTTTGTGGAGTGTTAGAGCTGTCTGTGCTTGTCTGTTGGGTCGATTTTTTAGAATGTGTGCAATAGTTTTTCTTTAATATGTTTCTAAGTGATTTCTGCCACACTGGCATAATTGAGATTCTTGTAAGCCCTCTTTGCGGTTCCTTGCAGATAGAACTTTAGTCGCTGTCGTTTCTCAAGTTCTGGCCAGTAATTTAACTCGATGATGGCATTAAAAATATCTAAAAATTCCTCCACATTTTCATGGTGTTGTCAGTGTTCGTACCAAGAATATAAATTAAATGTGTCTGTGTTGTTTGAAGTGCCTGGTGTGGACATGGTGTAATATAGCCGCTGGAACCAGACTGGTTAAATATTGAGAAGTGTTGAGAAGTGTGTTCAAGTGGTGTAAGGTGTTCTGTTGGTGAGGTGTGCGATTCTTTGTTGTTACAAGTTGACTGATTTCTTAACTTTTTGTGAATTTGAACAGCACAATCAACATCACCTAAATGAATTAACAGTGTCTTAACTAACATCCTTATATTGTGTGTGGTAGATGGGTGTTCTGTAGTCATGTCCACTTGTTAGAATAAAGATGTGTGTGGTAGTTGGTGCCATGCACTTTGTGTAACTTATAAGTAATACTAAATACAAAAGAGAAGAAAATGGGAGAGATCTCCGAAACACACACAATACAAATGGAGATTTATTTGCTTACAAGGGAACAGGTAGCCCCACATGCAAAAACAAGCAGTTCTAAGGCTAGTGGGGTGGGTGGCATGATGTTAATCTGCTAGTCTGACGAGGCCTTCTATGCGAACTGCTGACTTGTGCATGTGGCATACTAACCTTCCACACTATTGCTTATTGTGTGTGTCCTGAATGTGTGGGAGGTATCAGCTGTTATGGTTGCTGGTGCTAATAAAATAATTTTTACTATCAGTGACTATTGAAAACTATAAGAAAATAATTATGGGACACTATTGTTACTAAGAAGCTTATTTTACATGAACAGTTTGAGATAAGATGGTAATGAAAGTACACATTAGCTAACAGTGAGTTATTCTGCATTTGTGCAGTGTGGTTGGTGTGAAGAGTGGCCATGTTTGAATTCATACTTCGATCCTTTCCAGCCATGTACAATTACCTCACGTAAAGCACAATTTATTATCTATATAACATGAGCCTACTTGCATATACGCAAAGTGGGTCGAAAGGTGTCGTTCTCCCTTACGCCTATCCCTTTGCCTCTGAACTATAACTACAATCTGAATGCTGATAATCATGTAATATATGTAAGAGTATCACCACAGAATGGGGATTCACTCAAGGCGTGTGTAGCTATTAATGACTGACTAGTAAACCAGAATTCTTTTACACACAACACTTTTATTGCAACATTCTTTACACATTAATAAATAGGATGATTAACATAGAACTGATTAGGGCAATCATTAAGTCTCTTCAACAAGTATACACGGAGTTATAAATTATTACTAGATGGGTAAATATATTGTTGAACCCTAAAAAAATTTATACAAAAGGTTTTCCAATGGTTTATGAGTGCATCAGATGTAGTAAATGACATACTTAAATTCTAGTTTATTCAGAGTATGAGAAAGGGGTTATTAGCAAGATGCGCCCAAAGTGACTGCCAAAAACTTAACAATGGATATGTGAAACACAATTTAGCATAGAAAGGTGGTTTTGGTATCCAAGCTTATGCTTAAGACCCAAGATGCACATTGAAATCTAGTAAATAATTCTCAGTTTATTACTAAATATGAATTAAATTAAATTATAATTATTCAAGTCTACAATTTAGAAGTTATGGACATTTAAGTTACCAAAATTTTAAGAGCAAGAAAAGTTAAAACCATTTTCTGTAAGTATTTACACTTAATTATGGTTAACCTAAAGTTTTAAAATAATTAGCAAGTCATATATTACACCCAATAGACTGATCATATCTTTTCACCTAAGTTACTTAATACTCGTTGTCTCCATCCAATAACTCTGGAAGCAACTTGTGAGGATTGTCACATTACTCAAGCTGGCACAGTCCACAGGCAGTAGTCCATCATAATCCATATCGCCTACAGGAGCAGCAGAATGTCTTGCAGTTAGTGGAACAGTTACAATGTATGACCTTCAGTAGACTATCTGAAGCAACATTCTTCGACGACATGTGGGACGTGCTGTTTATCTTGGAGTGTCCACCCCCCAATTTATGGCATTCATACCTTCTTCCTTGCCCATCCATACCATTATCTGGTAGTATGCTCTGTGGCAGTGAAGTTTGGCAGCAGATCCAGTTGGGGGATCCAGGTTTGGTGTTACAAACGAAGAAGCAAAAGCAACCTCCTCAAGGTGTTATATCGCATTTTCACAAGATATTAAGTGCACTTTCCCCCATAAAGTATATTCATTACTTAACAGTCAAGTGTCATCTATCAGTTGTGTGGTGTGATTTGGGGTGGTAAATGCTCTGGCACATGACTGAAGGATAGGATCTCCTTTCAATAGCTTCTGGAAAACTTTCTTCCTGCCAACTCCATAGATTCGAGAAATTGTATCACAACCTGCGATGGAATGAATGAATTATAATTGGACACATGTACAATTTACAAGGATATATTTTATATGTGTGATGTCATATACTTGATGGACGCCATTAACTCATGACTTGACTGATCTAAAGTACATATTTTTACTATCTGGCTGTGCAAAATAATGTAGTTAGACAAGTATATCGGTATATTCGCCAATAAGTGTAGTAGTTTGTATAAAATATACTTTCATTGCAGTCTTCACTATGTCTCCATCTGCATATCCAGGTGCATTGAACACAGTTCAATATCTTTTCCATAGATCAACAGTTATCATCTCTAATGATTTATGTTTATTGGTATTTTGTGAAAGTGAAGGACTCCTTCTTGCCAGAGAATTTTGTTTCAGACAGTGGAGTAAGTATTGTTTGCTCTTATCAGATATGTGTAGTCTTTCAGGGTAGAGCCTTTAGAATAAACAGCAAGCACTATAGTTTTACAGGAACCATAATGCTTCATAGTGAAGTCTGCATAAGACTGTGCTATTTCACCATATCTTTCTCCTCACTTCCATGGAACTCGGTGGAGTAACGAATCTCCATCAAGGACTTAACACTCAGTTACAGGCACAGAATCTAGGATGCCATCTTTTGCATGTTCATGGATCGCTTGAGCAAGTTGTGGCTTATCAACTTCCATAATATGTGTGCATCCAAATGCAGGAGGAAAAGCATTAAGCTCGTAACTCATTTCATATTCCAATGATAGCTGCCAAGTTTGGGCGACCACCACGAAATGTTGGATGAGAAGATCAATATCAAAGCTTCGATCTAGGGCGACAGTTACAGCTGACACATATCCCAGGGTTCTGACTTCGTCCTTTCTACTAAATTTAAATGTAAACATAGGTTGTCCGATCATTGTAATCATTATTGCACATCCTACGTCCTCATATTCATGTGCATCAACTCCATCCTGAGCCAGAATGCCATTGCCAATGTTTCTTTATTAAGGGTCCGATGAGAAAGGCGAGCACTCAACAAGTTTGAAACGGATTTATTTCACATCAGCCAGATCCTTTTTTATCCTTGCCTTGGTCAAATCCTTGTGCTGTTCTGAGGTAGTGTATGACACATTTGTGAACTATTGCATTGCTATGTTATATTCTGCCGATATATATGACTTGACATGGTCCAAAGTGCTCTCTGCTCTTCAGGCATTCCACTTCCACTAGTAAGACCTCCAGAAATCAGCAGCATGAAGATCACCATTAAAGTAAACGATTCTACCTTTTACTTTGAATGACCAAACGTCATGACAACTATCACAACATTGCAAAATTGTCTTTGTAAATATATCCATTTTTACATAACTATATCCTGCACTACTCACTTCCAGAACAATTTTGCTACAGAAAAAGCAGTCAATTTTGCTATTGACTTTCAGACTCTCTAGTACTCCTTTCAGTATTACCAGATTATCCCACATGTTTCTTCTTCAAATGAAGTTCTATTTCGGTTTTATTTACGTATACTTTGCAGCAGTTTGTAAACTGGACTGGAAGCAAGAAATGAAGGTTGGTAATGTGGAGATGTGTGTGTGTGTTGGTGTGTGTGTGTTTAATGTAATGAATGGTAATCAGTACTGTTAGCAGTCACAGCAATAGTGCCACCTCTCTGTGCACTTGATGCATTTATTCCATCTGCACCCTTTTGTCGAATCTGGACTACATAATTTCCATCACCCACTTGAATATGACAAATTAGACAAGTTTCATCAGCACTGAATGCATTCATTTTTAATCTGGAACAGTCACTACAAATAACATAAATAGAAACCTTATTGACTACATTATTATATGTATTATTAGTGCCATTACAAAATAAACAAACATGCAAATAGCCAGTAAACAGGTACATATCTGATTAATAACAGCACAGTCCAAATTATTAAAAATCAATCAAGAGCCCATTATTGAAATGTTGGTGGTGAATTTTAAACTGAGAGTATTTTACTTTTTTTCATTGAATTTATTGGGTTAATAAACACAGGAGTTAGACACAAAAATTACCTTCCAAGATTGTATAGTTCTGAGATACAACACTTAGCATTTCATGATAGGCTCCTTGGACGCCATCTTGAAAAAACAACATGTCTCAAGGTCACAGAAAACTAGACTTTTACTATTTTTTGGCCATAGCCCTAGGGGACGAAATCAATTTAGAAACTTTTGTATCAATTTTTTTGGGGTTCGGCTAATATATTTCTTATATGACCCATCTATACCAATACACAAGAGTCTAGATAATTCTGCCTAACCTTGCCAGAGATATTAAACGCTTAGGTTGACGGGGTAATTGAGACTCGATAGATTTATTCGCCTAATTGCCATGCGCAATTATGCTCACCATATATGATGTCTGTAGAATGGTCCAGAGCTTCTCTAAGCCTAGTTATAGTGATGCCCTCTTCTCTTCGTTGTCGCTCTGACAACTATACGACATGGTAGTCCACTCATTATTCTCGTACGTCTGGGGGGGGGGGGGTACGTCGCGTTAGCATTTAGTCTTCAGTTAGTGGTTCATGCTGTGTTACAATAACAGAAGGCTCGCTCCAACTGCTATACCCCAGCGTACCTTAAGCGGTAGGGCGCGGCGCCTTGGTGGCTACTACAATATGAATAAAAGTATTTGCTTTTTATTTTTATAAAAGTTTTCTTAATGTTTAAGCAAAAGTATATTTACCTTATTTGGAAATAAAATTTATATGCTTCCACAGTGAATACTAAATAGATAAGTTAAGTTAATAAAACAAACAATAAGGACATTGTGTGATTCGTTGAATAACACCTTTTCTGAGAGTTTGGTTATAGATGTGGAATTTCGGGATATATATGTCTGGAAAAATTAATTAATGCACCCACTTATTAGAATTTATCCTGGATTTTGAGTGAAATTTATAAGTGAATAGTGTGTAGAAGGTGAGATGTTTCTAACATAACTATTTCTTATAGCGTATGCTCTCTACTAAATGGAATATCTTGGCTGTGTATAGGATAGGGATGGCAGAAAGTTCGAACTCAAGTTCTTTCGAATGTGAGTATAAATATAGTTTTTGCCTTCACGTGCTATACGACTGAAATATATGTATATTGTTTATTTCTTGTATGTAAGATGTACATGGAAAAATCTTTTTTGCATAAATATTTTTTTAAAAACGTTTTGCATTATAACTCTTGTGACTTGTTTGATTACCCAGGGGAGGGTTTTAAAATATATTTTTCTTCCATCGAATGTTACTACATTCACAAAATGTATAAATGGTTGTGTGTTTTGGTAAACTGGACTGGTAGCAAGAAATGAAGGTTGGGAATGTGGAGATGTGTGTGTGTGTGTTGGTGTGTGAGTGTTTACATGTAATGAATGGTAAAAGCGAATTTTTATTTAATTTTATATGAATAACATATACCCCTATGCGAAACATTAGCACTTGAGGCAGTATATACACCAGCTCAGACAGGTATATTTAAAAGTTAATATGCATTTATAGAGGAAACCTCACATCAAACAATGAATTCGCAATAAAACTGTTGATGTTGTGAGAAGAGTATATCGATGTGGGAAAGTTATGATCCCACGAACGATATTGTCGCAGAAAGCTTGTTCGCCTTCTATACAGTTGTTTAAATTTTAGTGTTTGATAGAGGTGGTGCTGAAATATATATTTGTGGTTATTTCTGTATTCTTATCATATTTTCAGGATGTAATTAATATGGATGGGGTTCTAGTTTTTGTTCTTTACACAAATGTTTCACCGGTTGCATATACGCTTTGTGTGTTTTATACTAAAAGTTCTTGTTGAGGGTATAATGTTTTGTGAATGAGATGATGTTAGCCTGTAGATAGTTTTGAATTTTTGGGTTAAGAAATCATTCTAAACCAAGACAGATTATTAGTGCCTGTCTCATTATATGTTTGAGGTGAGGGAATGCAAAACGTTTATAGAGTTAAAAAAGTATAAGGGACATTGGTTTGTAATGGAAATCGCTATATCCCTTTGTTCGCATGTGTTTTTGACAAAACCATCGGCATCAGTCATTCGCCTGTTGAGTAGATTGTGCAAGGCGGTATGTCTCGGAGGACTGGTGTAGGAAAGATGAGTGTTTAAAAAAAATTGCTTTATAATAAAAAGTTTGTGGTTTGTAAAATTGTTTGCGCAAGCTGATCGACGCAGGCAGGTTGCAAATGCTCTCCTTTGCAGGTCGGTTGGCCGTCCTCATGGCTACCATTCGAGAGATCATCTCTACAGTGCTGTATAAATCCTATTCTCTCGGGCAGGTTGCTAGGGATATGCACAGTCGCTCTCTCTCTTGTTCTTTTAAAACATATTATTGATTGGAAGTAATTTACATGATATTAAATTGGAATTAACATGCATTTCTAAAACGGTATATGCATATTCATCCTCATCAGGATTTGAAGAATGGAATGTAATAGAATAAAAGTAACTAGCGTCGATAGGGTTTAAGTTGTAATACCTCGATATATATGTTTAGACTTTTTCGGTGTTCGAAGCAATAACACATCCATTACAAATCATAGCATAGATGGGAGTTGAAGCAAGTTATTAAATCAGATATAGCTTCGATGCGAATTTCTGAAATTCTTGTATGATTGGTAAATATATGGTAAATTAGGTTAATATTCAAAATTATTTTCTTTTAACACAATCCAGTAATGTCAAATTTGGTTTTCTAAGCATAATTGGGGGAGAGTGTTTATTTAAGAAAATATAAAAAAGTGTTCTAATTATTTTTTTAATGTGATCATGTAATAAGCTAAAAAATTAATTTTAGAAAAAAATATATAACAACTGTGACGGTGTTTGCCAACACACACAGGACGAGAACTTAGTCTCAGTACTTCCTTAATGTAGGTGTTAAAGTTTGAAAACAGCTCAGAGCCCCCCCCCCCCCCCTCAGATGGTATCAAAAAAGGAATTTGGATTGGTTCCAGTGAAAAGGTCACAATTATTCGTTGCCTTGGTTTTTATATTGGCAGTAAATCATTTACAAATCACAATAAAGAGGTATCAAAAATATAATTCTGTATAAAAACTTTCCCCACAATTACATTTTATATAAATACAATTCTTTCCAGCTATATGCAGGTTATATTAAAATTTTTTCTTTTACATAATACTTAACTTAAAATGTCAGCAAGGCCCCCTCCCACCATTTTAAAATGTTTATGGAACAGCAGTTGCTGCCTAAGTGAATACCCTGTGCTGTCTACCCGAACCTGGGCGAGACACCTCTATTTATATTTTATTCAAAGCCATTCAAAACATTACTAAATAATCTTCACTCCGTCTATATCTGGAAGTCCTAGAAGGGCACCCTGCTGGTACGTGACTGGCTGGCTGGCATCACAAGGTCAAGTTAACATACAAGGGAGATGAAGGCTTTCCCAAATTTTCACGTGCTGCAGCAGCCCCACGGCGCCCACACTTGCAGACCGGCAGGCCCGCCCAGTGGACGTGAGGCGTGGAGCTCGTCAAATGAACCCCCGTCGCAGCGAAGATAAGCTGTCCCAAACGGCCAACATGTTCCCAACTTCATATGATTCCGTCGGTTTAGCTTTCCATCGATTTACAGGGACAGCAGTCACATTCCTCCTCCCCTGAAGACGGCCCACGAGGTCGGTGTCGCACACGCGTCCAGAACTTAAGGCGTAGGTTGGCCAAGCCCTTACCCCAGGCTCCTTGCCGCGTGGGTCACAGGTCACGTTGTTAGCAGCAACCATAAAACGGACAGGCACCAGAGCTCACTCAACGAAGACGTAGAACTTTTATACCCTTTTATTAAAATTGAACTTTGGGTAAGCTTGCTTTAACTTTGAACCATCTTTCCATTTATATATAAAATCTCTGTTAGTTCTCTCATAATATACAGGTATACATGTAAATATTTATGACTTTACATATTTGTACACTTTGATCAATGAACTCATTTTACTTTTGAGTAGAGTATACTTGCTCGCAAAATATTAATACTCTCTCTCTCTCCCTCTCTCTCTCTCTCTTAAATTTTCTTACAGTACACGCTGAAAACCTTATATATCTTTTAAAAAATGATACTTTTAAAATCTTTGGATGCTTAATAAAACAATTTTACATCCTTAAATGAAGACAGCGTGGATTTCATTGATTGTGGGGGGGGGGGGGGGGGTGGGAAGGGGCAGCCCTCTTATGTTGTGAGTGCATAATTTATTTTAAATTGGGAGATATGAAACTTTTAGAATTTGTTTGGATAATGTGGATCTTCAATAAATACTGTCATGGGCGAAAGGAATCTCACTATCTGGACCGGCCCTCGCCATTTCAAGGCCAACTTAACACTAAAATAATAAATTTTTGAACTGAGGTGGTGAGCCTCGACTAAAATTAAATCACCAGGTTTCCAGATTACATCTTTGTAAGCTACTCTATTATTTGGTTCTATTTTCTGGTGATAAGTAATTAAATTATGTGTCACATCCGCCCATATTACGTACTCTTTGTTATTTTCACATTTTGCAAACGAATACCTTGGAGTGACCGCACATTTATTAAAGGGTGCATCAATTTCCTCCCCAAAAACACTTCAGCTGGCGCATACTTCTGTGGACTATGAATTAAATTATTGAAACACAAAAACAGTAGGTATAATACATCATCCCAGTGACATTGCGTATCTGACTGAAAACTGTGTAAAGCATTCTTAATGTTACGATTTACATGTTTTATTAAATTTTCCCATTGATGGTACGGGACAGTTTGAACCATTCTACCTCCCCCCCCCCCCCCCCTTTGTAAAATTAGATCTCTGAAGTCTTACGACAAAAAATACGTATCGTTATATGTTACTACACATACGGGTGCGCCAAAACACTATATAACTGCTGCATTACAACTTTACAGATTTCAAATACTTTTATGGTGCGTAGCGGGAAAAATAAACAAAATTTGCTGAAACGATCAATTATTACTAGGACCTAGACGTAACCCGATGTACTCCGGGGAACGGACCCATGACGTTCAAATACACACTTTTCCAAGGATACATGGCTACCATACCCGTATTCTGGCATTCTGGTTTCTCTTTTTTTGTTTAACGTGTTGATACGCGTCACAAACTTATACCCAGTTTTCAAGGGCAGTGCGTACTCCCAGCCACGTACAAATTTCTAACATGCGACACATGGTTTTATTATGCCCTACGTATCCTCCGTAATAAGAGTCGTGGTAGTATTTAAACACCATTGCCCTCAAATTTTCGGGTACAAAAACTCAGAATTTTCCTCGTTTCGTCCATTCACCTAGAAAATCTTTATGGATGACATACAATGAAGTTCCTTTCTTAATCTCAAACAAAATCTGCTTACATTTCTGATCAGCATTTTGTTGTGCTTTAATGTCAGTAAACACGCTTGGGAATTTTTGTAACGTATTCAATTCTGAAAGTCTTTTCCCTACTGCTGGACGCTCACAACAGGTGCCCCATTCTTCACCTGCTCATCGCTTTGCTCAAACTCTTTGGCGAAATTCTTATTAGACAACATGTCTGCTACTGAATTATCGCCCCCGCGAATGTTTTGCAAATTAATTTTGAAACGGGCCAATATTACCAACCAACGTGCCAACCTGCCGGCAGGCTTTTGCGATTTTAGTAACCAGCTGAGCGCTTGGTTGTCCATCTATAAAATGAACGGTCCGTGCTCCAAATAATCTGCGAACTTTTCCATAGTCCAAATACAACTTAAGTATTCTTTTTCATAAATAGTAAATTTACGTTCTGACTGAGCCAATAATTTACTGATGTGTGCTATCGGTACAAAATGACCAGTTACCTTTTGAATTAAACACGCTCCTATTGCTATAGAACTGGCATTGCAGTGGAAAAATATATGTTCAGAAATACTCGGTAAATGCAAAATGGGAGGATTTGCTAACATATCTTTCAATTTCTGAGGAACTTCTTCCTGGTATTTAATTCACGGAAACGACACGCTTTTTCTTTTCAATTTATTTAAAGGCTCTGCAAGATCGGAGAAATTCGGAATAAACTTCCTATAAAATGCTACCATACCTAAAAATATTTTCACTCCTCGTACATTTTTAGGCTGTGGAAAATTTACGATTGATTGTACCTCTTCCGGATCTGTTCGCAAACTCCCCTCTGAAATTATAAATCCCAATTAACGCACGTGTGTTGTGGCCAACTTATCTTTTCCGGATTTACCGTCAGCACGGTTTCACGCAACGCCTCTAATACTAGCCGCAAGTGTTGAAGATGTTCCTCTAACATATTACTGTATTTGCACACGTCATCTATGTAGGTAAATAGAAACTCATATACATATTTTCCTAAACAAGGTTTAACACTCTAGACATACACTGGGGTTCGGAATTTACTCCCATCGGTGAAGGTGTCCACTGATACAAGCACCATGGTGTACATAACCTTAACAGTGCCCTCCTATTGGATGTAGCTCACACTATAATAATGCGGAATTTAAATCCAAAATAGTTCAATACATTGCCTTTTGCAAATGTTGAAATACCGTTTCCGTGACCATCTAACAGTCTCGCTGACAAACTGCTGCATTGAGTCATTGTGACTTCGAAATATTTCCAATATTTTCATTCATTGGTGCGCGATAGCTACTGATGAGCCCGTCTGCTTCAACATTGCCTGACTAAATTCGCTAAATGGCATACGTTCATTTATCGCCTGCCCCACTATATTTTGCAAAGGCTCTGGTACTTTGAAGATTATAACGGCATACAAAAGCACGATTTCACAAATATTTAATGACATGATTCTAGCCATTTGCACCAAAAGATTTTTGATTGACTTTAAGTTAAGGCTGTGCACGACTTCAAAACTATCCTCTAAGTGAGGAGGTAAGTACCTAACTTATTTAATGACCCGAAATTCATTGGACTCACCCGCTTGAAGAGCATCTACGTCACCTTTACTCGCCAAGTTCCGCATTTGCTGGCGCAAAGTCTCAATGTTGTCGTCCGGCTTGAAAGACACCCCCGCATCGGTCAAACATTTTTGGAGAGTTTCCTTAGACATACGCTAGATCCACGATGTACGGATACCTGTAGAAATCATATTGTGAATGAGTTGATGCACCGCTACTAATAAAAGTCACTGTCACGACCACTCGAGCAAACCCAAGGGAGTTAGTACGATTTCGCAACTTTACAAAATTCCTCACTTTACTTTCACTTTTAACTTCTCTGCACTGAGGAAACAGATTGGTGCAGTTTTCTCTATCCTGTGTGTGACGGTGTTTGCCAACACACACACAGGACGATAACTTTGTCTCAGTGCTTCCTTAAATAGGTGTTAAAGTTTGAAAACAGTGATTTGAATAGGTTCCAGCGAAAAGGTTAAAATATTCGTTGTATTGGCTTTTATATTGGCATTAAAACATTTTTAAAAATTTCCCAACAATATCACAATAATTAAGTATTAAAAAATATAATTCTGTATAAAAACTTTGCTCACAAATACACTTTATGTAAATACAATTCTTTACAGTTATATGCAGGTTACATTAAATATTTCTCTTTTACATAATACATAATTTAAAATGGCAGCAAGCCCCCTCCCATCCTTTTAAAATGTTTAGGGAACAGCAGTTCCTGCCTAAGTGAATACCCTGTGCTGTCTCCCGGAACCTGGGTGAGACACTACTATTTATATTTTATTCAAAACCATCGAGAACATTACAAAATAATCTTCACTCCGTCTATATCCGGAAGTCCTGGAAGGGCACCCTGGTGGTACGTGACTAGCTAGCTGGCGTCATGTGGTCAAGGTGACGTACAAGGGAGGGGAATGCAGTCTAATTTTCGCGGGCTGAAGAAGCCCCGCGGCGCCCACACTTGCAAACCGGTAGGCCCGCCCAGTGGATGTGAGGCACGAAGCTCGTCAAACGAACCCACGTCGCAGCGACGATAAGCTGTCCTAATCGGTCAGCATTTTCTCAACTTCATATGGTTCTGTCGATTTAGCTTTCGATCGATGCGCAGTGATAGCCGTCACACAATATACATTGATTACATATACGTATAAGATTATTATATCATAAATCGAAGCCAATGCTTGCGTAGCCCTCACCTGTTTTCTTTTTGGGACCATGGAGAGCATTGTTATCTAATTGAGAGATTATGAGAGACTAGCATAGGGAAGTTGGTTGGCGAAAGGTAATTCTTTGTCATTCGAAGACCTGAGGTGGCTTGCTGCCGGTCCTATGACTGTGGCTCAAGAGTTGTCGATAAAGGGAGAAGGGTATTGGAAAGTCATATTGTTTAAGTGTTTCTTCTGTAGTGCATTTGGTAATTAGAACATAGTTTGCATATATGTTATACACAATATAAAACATTTTGGTCAGCTAGAAGTAAAGCTTGGTTCGGGTAGGCTATGTACTTGAGGTGAAATTATTATTGGGGTTTGTTCATTGCGTAAATACTAATTATGCATATTTGTTCATTTTGTGAATATTTTCTATGTACCCTTGATGGGATGCGAAGCAAGGAGTAAATTCTCAATCAGTCTTCCATCCTCGTTCATTGTGATTCATCGGTCGATAAGTAGTTGGTTTCAGCTCAATATGCACATACTACTTTTATTTGGATATTCCTTATACCATACTCTCGATAATTTATTTCGTACGCGATTTAATAAAAATTCTTTTTACCCAGTATGTTTCTTGAATCAATATGTAAATACTACTAGTGTGTAAATACTCTTTGTACGTAATCATTATTCGTTATGCGAATACATAAATATTTACTCTTGATGGGTGATGAGGCGAGTGTTCAACTCTCCCGATGTAAGCCTATACCACATCCTATAGCTTAACATTCTATGAAAAATTTTATTAAAATTTCTCAAAATTTGGTGTTTTTTTTTCCATAAAAATGTTAACTTACCCAGATAACAATTACTCACGATATTCTTCGGAAGCGTGCTAGAACTTGTCAGTTATTCACAACACAGTCTTCCAAGAATAAGTATAAATAATAATATGACCTTGAAGATATTAGGATTTGTAAGAACTTGCATCGACTTGCTCGGTGTGAAGGTGGTGTGTATATGATGGGATTCCATTATATCACTTCGGGGTAAACGTCTTTGAAAAATGCAAACAGAGTTTTGTCGAGAGCTGGTTGTTTTAGGGAGAGAATGTGGTTATACAAGTGTACATGGAGTTGGTGTTTACACAATGTGTAGTTTATGCAGGTGCAAACATATTCATCGCTGATTAAGAAAGTGCATACATAGTTATTGGGCGAAGAGTTAACATGTGTACATGGTAAGTAATTACCCTTGATGGGGACTCGTAGTAGAGATTACCTCCTCCCCTAATAATACCGAAGGCCGACACCTTAAACCAAAACCCCCTAGCCAAAATAACCATGGTTAGACGGCATAATTCTATAGCACCTTATCCTGGTTGAATTCAAATGTGGGTTGCATCACAGACTGTCTGCGAAGCGATGTCGATGGCTTCCAAACTTGAAGTGAATATTTTTAAAATTACTTCCCTCCCTTTCATATGCTTACTTAATCCAAGTTGGTGTTTATGGGGAAAAAGGGTTTGATATTATTTTTCGGGCTTGATCAATAGCAAGTCCTCCTACCAAGAGGATGTGTTATTAGAGTCATGGTACATGTAATAGGTAATTAAGCTAGAAGGAATTTGTAATTAGTCTCGTTAAGCAATTGAACATGGTACCTGAATGGGAATCGAACCTAGTATCAATCAACCCACCAGTCGTCCGAGCTCGCATTTTGTCAGCCCTCCATCCAACGAAGTCCACCAAAACATTCTTGAAATCTCCGGTAGTTCCACAGGGTGTTGGGTAGATGAAGGGGGTGGGGGAGGAAAAATAGGGGTTTTGGGAATTGCATACCGTTCCACTCCTCAGTTGAAGTCTTGCATTTGACAAGGTGACACTAATGAGACAACATGTGTGATTGAGCAAATGGGCAAATAAAATGTAAATACCCAGAATGGGAATAGAATCTAGTATCAATATGCCCACCAGCAATATCACAGAGTCTCGAAGATTAGGAAAAAAATAATAATTACCCTATTCGGGAATCGAACCCAGTATCAGTCCAAAAAAATTTATAATTTTAAGTACCATGTCCAGGAATCGAACTTAGTACCAATACACCCATTGATCGTCAGAGCCCGAGAGTAAGGAAAGACATAAAAAAAAAAATTATATTTTTGGGAATTGAACTCAGTACAAATCCACCCACCAGTCGTCAGAGCACAGGGGGCATTAAAAATAATAATAATAGATGTTAAATGTCTTGTTCGGGAATCGAACTCCGTACCAATATGCTCACTGGTCATAAGAGCCAGGCCGGTGAAGTGGAGGGGAAAGAGGAAGGGAAAGTGCATGAGCAAGAACATTTACTACTCCACACAGCCTTAGCTGTGATGCAGCTACCAATGGATCAACACATCAGTCTCTCTCCGGCGGTCGAAGTGTCAACTTGAATGATTGCATAAGTAAATGCAACTGCATTTCCTCCTTCACTACTCCTCAGTTGTGATCCAACACCTGATAAGTCAACATGTATAACTATGCATTAACCCAAATTCCCAAAATTGCCTTGTCCTTGAATCAAACCCGTTACTCTCGAAAATTTCTAAAACAAAATTTTCCAATTTGCCCTCACCGAGAATAGAACTCAACACAAAAATTTCACAAGTCCAAAATTATTAATAATTTAAGTTCTCTGCCTAGGAATCGAACCCGGTATTCTCAGAAATTAAAAAACAAAACTAAGTGCTGCCAGGGAATCGAACTCAAAACCGAAAAATTATAAAATTTGAAATTAATCAAATATATTAAGTGCCCTGCCCGCGAATCGAACCTGGAACAACAAAAATTTCCAAAAACCAAAAAAAATGGTGATAAGTGCCCTGCCTGGGAACTGAACTGAAAATTTCAAAATTCCAAAAAATATAAATTTAAATGCCCTAACTGAGGGTCGAACCTAGCACCAGAAATGCCCCAATCGGGAATCTAACTGAAAATTTTCCAAATTGCACTCACTGGGAATTTAACCAGAAAAAATGCACTTTTCGGAAAGTAGGTCAAATGCATTCAAAGTGCGTCACTGGGTTAAAGTGCATTCAAACTTATGTCATTGGGTTAAAAATCCATTAGCATGTAGGTCACGGGTTCAAAGATCTAATGTCAAAGTGCACCAGTACCTGTGTGCTGGTTCTACTGGTGGACTTGCCACTCAGCGCACGCAGGCACAGCTCAAGATTATTTTCGAATGTGGCGAATTAAAATAAACATTGGTAAATGCAAGGCAACATTCCCCCCCCCCCATTCACCCACATCAAACTTTCTTTGGGAGGAATATTCCGTTTAATAACCTCGGCCTAGTTATGGATAGAAGGCTGACAAGGCGTCGCCATGTGGTGACCAAGTGTTATCTTGCATATGAGCGCATGTCTGATTTCTATCAACTCATTTCGCAACTCGGGTTTGTCGCAAAATATGGGATAAGATTATATCCGACAATTATCGTCCCATTTTCACTTATCCAGCACCAGATTGGGCCTACTGCATGCAAGCTCATCTAAATTCTCTGCAGGTGGTGCAAAACAAATATCTTAGAATGACTGTCAATTCAACTAGCTGTATTCCTATTAAACAGTTGCAAACAGAATTAAATCTGGAGATTCTGCACGATGTAATTCGAAAAATTACCAAAAATGTTTCTGAATGTAATGAGGAACACATGAATCCTCTTATAATTGCCGTTAGGGACTACGATATTGATGAAACCCAGCTCTATAAGCGACCCTGTTGTATACTGCTTGTATTCTAATAATAGTTCCTGCACCACTTTTATGAATGAAAATTTACTTTTAAAATACCTACATTAGCAAGCGGGCATGTGCTCTACTGTTATGCCGCTTTAGGATAACCTGAGTGTTTTTAAGGTCAATACTAATTATTTATCAGTGTTCCCTGTTACACTTATCTTCATGACAAATACATTTCTGCGGAGCAATATGTGGCCTCACAGCAAAGCAGACTCTGCATTGTGGAGCGGTATAGCGGACAAACGCCAAGTGTGATGGTTTGGGGTGCCATCGAATACAACATGCGATCTTGACTGCTATGTATTGAGGGTAATCTGAACAGCAACCGCTACATCAAGGATGTTTTAGAGCTCGAGATACTGCCCCTTCTTCAGGCAGGACAATGCCTGTCTTCATATTGAGAGGAATATGCAATCCTTCTTCAACGAACAACGGGTACCACTTCTTCCCTGGCCTGTATATTCACCTGAAATGTCTCCCATTGAACATATCTAGGAAATGATTAGTCGGTGAATTGTTTGTCATGGACCTCCAGCAACCACTGTTTGATGCTTTGTGGACTCGTACACAAACCGCGTGGAGGGATATTCCTTAGGAACAAATCCAGAACACTCTTTGATTCCATGCCACGATGTTTAAGGGGTTCTGATTGCAGCACATGGGGATTCACACCAAACTGAATTCCCAAGGACAAAGATAATGCCCAGTTCTGTAATACTAATCAATTGTCAATTCTCGTGTAGCTAATCTGTGGTATAAAGTTCATTTCAATCACTTGTATACTTCTTGGTGTTGAATTTTTACAAACATTAATGTATCTATTGAAAATATTTTTAATTAACTCATCATTTGGTTCAATTGCTATAGAGATGATTGTTAATCTCTTGTTTTGATTACAATAATTTTCGTTTTTTCATATTAATTTGTAAAATAAATAATGCCATAAATATACATTTAAATACAATTATTTTGAATTTTGAATTATATCTTAAAGCGATAAGTATGTTATATATTTGTTCAAAACTATTTTAAAGTTATTCAAATATATTTTAAATTCGTCGATGTTGATTTTTGTTAAAAATTTGAAGTTGTTTTTCAAAATCGTTAAATTGATCGTTTTTAATATATACAGAAAATCCCATTTATCTCGACCTCCCACGATAACTCCGTACCAGGACTCCAAATGAAAAAGGAATTCACATAAAATTTGTAGTACTAGAAAGGGGAAATAATACTGCTGGGGAGTCAGCCTTATAACATTATTTATTACTGAGATACGAGTACTAACAAAAGATTTTTTTAACAGCATGGTGTATCTATTCGTCAAACATCCCATGAAGCTCGTCAAGACTTATTCAAAAATGTATCACAATGTTCAAGATCTTTAAAAACCGTCTTAGACATTGGGACTCATAAGAGTTCATGAAGACTTGTTATGTAATGCCTTGCGGCACGATTGTACTGCATGGTACAGTTTAGTATGACATCGACACTCTGCATTTAAGTAGAGGTGATGCAAACAGTGCCAGTACTCAAAGTTGCATACCCTTTACCACAGACGTGGCGATTAGAGGAAACTAAGGAACACATATAGCTTGCCGAAAACTCAATCAGTCATCCATGTGCAGTCGAATACAGTACACTGCAAGGTGAGAGTTGTAGTAACGGAAATGTACTCATTCAATTATAAGGTAGAAATGCTGCTCATCTATCACCATCCAGACAGATGTTTTGCCACCTTGTCATGAAGCTTTGTGAAATTGTTATTTGAACCCACAGCAATGCAATGTTCGTAGAACTCTCACATATATAGCTGTTGAGGTTAGGGTTTTCGCTGCTGTAGCAGTTAATCCCCACATCAGCACATGCCAACTTGAAGCCGAAATTGACATTATGGAAATGAGTGCACATCTCATTCTTAAGCATCATATGTTTCATCCCTGCAATGTAAATTAGCAACAATAATTGCACGATAGTGATTTCCAGAATTGCGTAGAGTTCTGTCAATGGGCAGAGCATCAACTTATCGCCAACCCAAACTTTTTTTCTTTTTTTTAAATGTTATTTTTACCTATGAATCGTCGTTCTCCAACTCTGGCCAATTGAATACGAGGAACACGTATTATTGGGCCATCGAGAACCCACGGTGGCTTCGAGAGGTTGACCACAGCATCAATGGAGGGTTAACGTACCTGGTGTGGGCTGGTTCACAATAAGGTTACAGGGCCTTATTTCGTGAATGGTAACCGAAAAGGCAGGGAGTGTCCCTCCTTCATACTAGCAATTCTCCCTGGTTTTCTCGAGTAGATACCTCTAAAGAACCGAATGATCTTTTGAAACCAGCACAATGAATGTCCAGCACATAATGTTGTGTATTCCCTTTGTGTTCTGGACCGAAAATATCCTGGTAGGTGGATTGGCCGTGGAGAACCAGAGCATTGGCCTGCTTGTTCTCCTGACCTTAACACCCTGGACTCTTCTTTGGGGTAATCTCAAAGGCACTGTCTATCGAGATACTCCAACAACTTCACAGAACATGCAGGAACATATTGTGTGTGCTTGTAATTCTCTTCGGCAGGCAACACTGGAGGAATCAGTGTTGACATTCATCCAGCGACTGAACTTGTGTATCGCTGTCAATCGTCACCACTTTGGACATCTAATGTAAATGTTCTACCCCTTACAGTACCCATATAAGATAGTACTACAAACGAGCAGAAAATATCCCACTTTCTGTGTTCCATTTAGTGTTCATGTTATGAAAGTGTGCATTGTGATACCTATTTTACTAGGTTTTGACGATCTTCATTGAAAGTTTGAAGAATAGATACATGGTGCTATCTTAAAAAAACTTATGTTACTACTTGTTTCTCACTAACAAATAATGCTATAAGGCTGATTCCCCTGCAGTATTATTTCCCCCTTCCAGTTTTACGATTTTCGTATGAAACAATTTTTTCATTTGGAGCTATGGTACAGTTATTGTGGATTGTAAAGATGAACGGGACAACCGGTATATTTACATCAGATTTTTAAATAGCACTTTAAATTAAATTTTCAAATTTATCAGCTTTAGTATAATAATTTGACTCAGATATAAATGCAAATTACATATATTTTCATTAATAATTTCTGAGTTTCTGTTTGTATCACAATAATTAGTAAAACATCAAGATTTGTTCCATTTTCAAACAACGACATTTTTTAATATGTCAAATTTATCTTATTAATGATAGTAGTTACTCAAATTTTAAAACATAATTATTTACACTAGATATTATTGTATTATTATAACACATATTTTAATCATTTTTAAATAGAAATGAGATAATGTTAAATTTTTTATATTGCTTTGTCCTCTCAGCAAAAATTATTAATTTACTTAACTTAGATTAAAGCAATTTTTTTTATTATCAAACTTTTAATTTGTTACATGTTCATTCCATATAGTTTTTAAGCAACGGCTTTCTTTAAATGATCGACTATTTTATTTGTCATGCGTTAATTAAAAATACAGTTGTTTTTAAAGCAATGTCGTGTTTTTAACTATCAAAAATGTTATGAGTATTTCTAACATAATAATTTACATAGTTTTTATAGCAATATGCTTTTTAATTGACTAACCTTTTTTTATTACTAACAAAACCATTTAACATAGTTTTTTTATCAGTGTTGTTTTAATAGGGTAAAATGATTATTTTTAGTAGAGCAATAAATCTCCTTAAAACCTGAGTTATATTATAATTATATAAATAAGGTTTTAAAAAAACGTATTATTAAAAATATATAGAGATTGATATATGAAAACAAAATGGGCTAATTGAATAGGCAAATTAATGCCTGGGTAGTGCTTTAAATTGACTTTTTTTTCCTTTAAAAATTTATGTTCTCATCAATTATTTGAAAAATTAATATACCTAATATTATTCTATGATATTACATTGTCCTTTCTGTAAATTCATAGAAATTTAACTTGAATATAATTATTTAAACCAGAACTTAAGCAACATCGTTTATTAAATGATATATTTTAATTTTAAACATCTTTAAAAAAAATTATATTTGGAATACTTTTTTATTATAATGTCAATTTTAAAATATTCATCCAAACAGCTGTTAAATGACATCCTGAATAAATTTGTAACTTAATAATACATAAATAAATCATGTTATAAAAACTATGTTCTTTATAAAATATATATATTACTAACAAACATAAATGGCCACAGATAACCAAAACAAAATTTTTAATTATATTATTATTTATTATTATTTTTAAAATGCCTTAAAACATTTCCACCGAATCAACAAAAGTAATAAATGTCATTATTGTTTTATAATAACACACTCTCTAAGTACCAGGATTAAAAGATATAGCTAAATTAACAATAATACATTCATTCTTATATATTTTATTTGGTAATACATCTATCATATAAAATATGATAGTTTATATGATCATAATCTTATCTTTAATTTTTTTTTCGTTATTTTTTATATCAGCATTGGATAATGAATTTATTTGAAATTTGTTTCAACTTCTGCTTCTTTTTTCCTTAAATCACTCACTAATGATGTTATCCATACCTAATTATGTCGTTGCTGTTCTTCTAATACCTTCATATTTTTTCTACCGAATTATGAATCGAGATTTCACCAGCCGCTAATCAGCCTAAATTGCCTAATGAATGTAGGTACTATTAGAAATGGGTGAAAGCCACATTTCTCTACTAATCCACTCCCAGTTTTATCTTCGAACTTTTTGAAGTGGTTAGTAATAATGTTAATGAAAATAGCTTACATTATTTAATTTTTATTTTCTTCTTTTCAATTTTATCATTTGTTAAATATTTATTTATGTCTAAATGTTTTTATTGATTAGCTGGAATATCGAAAGTTATGTTATAAATTTTCATTTATATTAACTATTTTATATATCTAAACTATATCAATTTGTATATATTTTACATAACGAATTTAATTTTCGCAACTGAAACTTCCTTTTTGCAAACATACTTCCAGAAACAATTGCCAAAGAAATATTTTCCACCAATTGGTGTGCCAATCCAACATTATATTTTTAGCTTCCTCTTGCATAATTTGATCAGCTGTAAATCTTATTCTAAATGTTTATGAACTCTATAAGCAATATTGTGATTTTTACAAGCATTGTATAATTTATACATTCCCTTATCACCAGGTTCTAATCTTACGTCTAATGTTGTGAATGGACCACAATAAATACAGGAAGATACATCTCTGGAAAATTCAAGGCAATTAATGCTCATTTTATGACTTGTTTTCCATGGTGTTCAGAATTCCAGAATGTGTGAGGTATAACATATAAAAATAATTTTATATATGGAGATCATGTAGGATTGTTAACAACTAAATCAGAAAATGTATTCTTTAAATTATTTGTAACACTGACTTTCTCATTATAATTATTATTATTTCCAAAATTTTCTTCACTGTAGATAAGAAATAATTAATTAATTATTTTTTCACATTGCTCATCTTCACACATTATTTTGGTATATCATGATGTGCACCACGTTAAACACCCTCCCGAGCCCGTTCGTCCCGTCACCGCATCAGAGATAAAGGTCAACATCAGCGAGCTTACCTACATCAAGTGTAGCCACAGAGAAGTGAAGCGACACGTAATTTTAGGGTAAATATTTTGCGTTATTGTTTTCCATGGTCATTTTAATTTCCAGTGTTTATGTTTGCGTGTGTCACGTACTATTCGCATCAACAGCCAACAGGTAACGTCAGAGTAATGCTGTGAAATTAGTGCTCAAGTGTAAATTAAAGTGTTTTATGTATTAATTATAAGGTAAGTGCAGTGTACTGCTTCGTGTACACAAATATATTAGTAAGTCTGGGTTAAGCTAATATTAAGGTGTTGTGTTTTGTAGTGTATCAAAGGTTCACTCTCCTCACTGATAACCATTGTCTCGTATTGTTGCATAATATAAGGGAAAGTAACAGTAAGCTCACACATTGGGAGTTTTTTTTAGAATCCTACGATTCCGAGGTGCACCACGTAGCGGGCAAGGTCAATTCACTGGCAGCCCATCTGTCCCATGCGCCGAACGAAAACATCGCCTGCGATGAGGAGTGGGAAAGCATACTCTCCCCCCACCCTATAGCCACACTGATTTAAACGATGGAAATGTGAACACCACTCATTCAATGCAGCAACAATGGTGTTTACTCCTGCGCAGAACCTGGACACACTACTTCAATCAGCCACCAATGTGCAGATAAAGTGCCCTGTTTCAGAGAGATGGAAACTGGAATGTGCGAAAAATACAACAGATAAGTGGCATGTTGTAGACGAGCACATAGAGACCTGGTCAGATGCACGCAATAATAAATTGTATGTTTATGTACCAGCTGCAGTGCAAGGAGTGGCACTTCAGTACACACACGCGAGTTAAATTTCTAGACATTCAGGCACCTCACAAAGAAATTTTTTTTTTACATTTTCATGGCCAGGTGTAACCATGCAAATGCGGGAATTTGTATGCACATGTGTTGCATGTAATCAGTTCAAGAGCCACCACAAAGATTGTACTTAGCAGCAACACTCTAGGGAACGCACCGAACCTTTCTAAATCATAGTATTGGACATCACGGGACCATACCCATGCACGTCACGTGGTAAGCATTTTATTGTTGTGGTAACAGACTTGTTTTCATGCTAGGGGGAGCCTATGCTGTCACAAGTGTACGTGCAATAACACTCTGTAATGTGCTCGACA
Organism: Dryococelus australis; assembly: GCA_029891345.1. Lineage (NCBI taxonomy): Eukaryota > Metazoa > Arthropoda > Insecta > Phasmatodea > Phasmatidae > Dryococelus > Dryococelus australis. The sequence goes on along the minus strand of CM057009.1, from coordinate 169,535,499 downwards.
CATAATTTTTTCCCTGCTGGGGTTCACATGTATGCTCCTAAGTGATAACTGCTCTCAGTTCACCAGCCGTACATGGCACAACTATTGTACATGCTGGAGAGATCAACATTTCAGGACTGCCATTTATCATCAGCGTAAAAATCCAACGGAGCGCAGAAACGAAGACACAATGACACAGCTTTGTTTGGGTGAGGGTGAGGACCACGCCTCCTGGGCCAAGCACCTTCCACCAAGCTGTTTACATTGAGTACGCTGGAGAAATAGGCAACCTACATAATTCCTACACAGCTGCTCCAGAGTCGTGACATCCCCCTCCCTGGAAAGTTCAGGAACATGGCAAGGAAGCATGCCACGAGCCCTGTGGACGGAGGAGACAGTGAAGAAGAGAGAGTGCACATGCACAGTGAAGCATGCGAGAATCAGCACCACTATTCAGTACAAAGGCTATCGCCACCATGAGCCCACCACCACTTCTCCAGCCTGGACAATAAGTCTTTTTCTGCACTCATCCACAATCTGCAAGTAAAAATGGATTTTGCACTGGGCTGGTAGCAAAATGGAGTGGCCCACACAACATAACCAAAGCACTGGGCGATATTGTTACCAGGTCCACATTGGCCGGGAAAGGTCAGCGATGTTCAATCAAGACGCCTTACAGCTTGTTGCCACAAGCATCGTGAAATCCAGAGTTGACACCACCTCACTAGGAGGTTGAGAAAGTTAGGTGACAGAAAACACTTCCATTTACACCGTGGATTTGGCAGAGGAGTAAGACCATCATACATCATGCACGTGTTCAGCCGAGACACCCAGTGTATTTACATCTACAGGGGCTTAAGCTGACACCATCGCATCATGCATTCAGCACTCACCAGCCATCATCAACATGTCAGCGGACATGCAGGGCGTCCCGACACCCTGGAGATGCCCAGAGTCTCTGGAATCAGGCAGGGGGTATCATTATCACAGTCGGTCCTGACTGATCCCCGAGGTCATCCCGACTCAACAAGAAAACGGCATCGCAACAATTCCCCCGACATCGCCGCAGTCAAAAGCAAGGACGACATGGGGCAAGAGGACAGCCTCTCTCCCCCTCGTCACTCCAAATGGCTGCGCTGTTCTCACCATGTGATGTGCATGGCCAACAGACCGACAGAAAAGCCCAGAGAAGCGGTCTCAACACCAGTGCATCAGAAGTATTAACAGCGCCACAGAATGTACACCCTTTGCCAGCGAGCACACATCCACCCACCAGCCTAGTGCTGCGAATAGGAGCATCACCTCAGAAGCGCTACACGAACTGTCTCCGGAGGGGAAGGTGCATTTGACGTGTACCATTTAATCCTCCTTCACAGACCATTCGTCATGTCACCGCATCAGCAATGAAGGTCAAACATCAGCGAGCTTACATCAAGTGTAACCGAAGTGAAGTGAAGTAATGTGTATTTTTAGTGTAAATATTTTGTGTTATTTTTATCCACTGCCTTTTTAATTTCCAGTATATATGTTTGCATGGGTTACGTATTCGCCTCACCGACCAACAGGTAATGTCAGTGTAGTTCTTTGAAATAAGTGCTTAGATGTAAATTAAAGTGTTTATGTATCAATTATAAGGTAAGTGCCTTGTACAGCTTTGTGTACACAAATGTAGTAGTAAGTCAGGGCTATGTTATGTGTTGTGATTTGTAGAGTGTCATTTGTTTGTGCCACCATTATCAGCATAATATATTTTCCATGTATCAGAGTGCACAACAGAGTACATCATTCTATTCCAACATAACTTTTAGCCTACAAAGGAAGTATAAATAGTCATTTTTAATTATTTATTATTTTTAATAGCATTGTTTAGGTTATGTAAATATTGAGCCATAACATACTGGCCTATCACATACAGTGCCAGAGGCCATGTACATCCAACAAATCAAAACAGCCTTAGTCAGTACGCAAAACATATCACAGCATTTTCCCTATTTGCTATTTATAAGTGTTTTAATTGAAAGTTGTATGATGTATAATAAAGATATGTGTGCTGAAACCCTGTAAATCAATGTAACAAAATTTATGCATCATAAGAGTCACATGCTCAAGCCACAAAAGTTTGTATTTTTGGGTTGAGATATAATTATAAGTATCCTCATGTCATGTGATGTTTAATTTAGAGATTTTGTATTCTAAATGTTTTATTAAGATAAGAAAGGGTTATGTGTGTCAACCAGAACAGTGTCAGTATTCACATGTCATAATTTCTCTCATTTGTAATTTACTGCATTTAGCATTTTTTCATTACGCTACGAGGGAATTCTGCGCCTGGCTGCAACTCTCTCATGCGGCCATTTCCAGTAGTTTTTTGGTACTCACGTGGAGCAGACGTCATGGTGGCTTCCCTGGGTCCATCACGTCTTTCGCCGGTCATGCAGTGTTCAATAGTGTAAATTTTTAATATGGAATCTTAGGTTTGTTTTGTATTAGCCCGGGAAGACAGCACCCAATAGTCCAGCTCGTTTTAACACGACCGGATAATAATATTTCACTTAAATCGTAATGTACACTTCGTGCAATTTTTGCAGTGTAAGCACCCTCCCGCTTAATGGAGGAATTTTCATGTAAGTGCCTTACATGAGGGTTAATAAATGAATTGTTTGGTTGATAAGACTTTGAGCTGCATTTTCATTTATCGGGTCTGCTTCTCGACCCACTTAATAATTTTTCACATAACAATGGCATAAGGGGTGAGGTGGCCTGAACAACCTCTTGGGACTAAGTGTGCATCTGAGGGAGGCCTACAGCCCCCACTTGATGAGGCAATATTGTATTTAGCTCTACAATATATTCATAATCTGAAACCACCTTTCAGAGATGGCTGAGCATCTGGGGGACTGCCATATTGGCCATCGACCAGACAACTCCAACATCATACGATGTTTTACGACTCATGAACTGGCACATTTCGGAGTACAATGCCCACATTCTATTCTTATCCACGTAACCATCATTCCTCCAATGGTCCAGCAAAACATCACGCCCCCAATCGTTATATTAATTTCTTCACTAGATTTTGGTATTCTTGCCGAATATATTATTTCTGGTGAGTTTGATTGTGAGCGAAACGATGGTTTTTTAATTAATTTTTCATAGATTGGTTGAATAATATTATTATCCTTGTAACTTTTATGTCTATTAACGTGTTTCTTTGGATCATATTACTTATATATCACATTTGTTTTATAAAGCTATTTGCATATAATTATCATTATATTAATTGGTATAACCCCTTTCAATAATGTTCTCCTGACAACATCCACTCTCCCCGAGCCCCATTGCCTGCTGTCACTGGCGCCTGCTGTGGGAATCCACACTCTACCGAGCATATGTGCACACTGGTTGAGTATTGCACTGCATCGGTTACGTCATTCCAAACACAACATGAGCGCAGTCAGTGTGGCCGAATGCAGTGCTAGTGTAGTGAAAAGCAAGTGTGGTACAAAAGGTATAGGGTGGTAGGGCAACCACATATACCTGTACGCACGTACACAAGAAGTAGGCCTTGTGAAACAGGGTGCATATTAAATGGGCAGAGAATACGAGATGCTCAATGATGCTTTATCATCCAATGTGATATAATATAGCCCTATAGTGTTTTAAGTACACCCGGGGGCCTCAGTGTGTATTTTTGTTAAATATTGTACTTTCATTCTTCATGTGTTCCATTCTTACTTCTTCCGTTCAGTGCATTTTAAACATAATAGGGTTCTATGTGTTTTCCATTTAATCATTTAGCAGTTGCAAACAGGTAAGCAACGTGTGTGTTGTTATTCTGAATTTTTGGTGTATGAGAATGGTCTGTGTGGCTTGCTTGCCCACCGATACTGGCCAGCATGCCACACGAGGAGAGTTAGTCCTTCTACCATGTCTAGAGGGTGTGGACGTGTGGACCGGCATCATCGTGTTTCACATGCTCGGGTTGCCCTTCAACTTTTGTTACCAATAATTTCACTGCAATAGACTTTTAATACCGGAACAATTCATATTGTAGCCGCCAGAGACTCTCCACCCTTCTCCTTCCCATGATTTGCATTGCCTGGGAAGGCATAAGTTTCAACTAAGTTTTTGTGGCCTCGTGCCGACTTTGTGCAGCATTACCTGACCGGCAGGTTTAAGTCCAGGAGTTTGATGTAAACTGTCTCTCGTTAGAAGAGTGTAATAAAACCCACTGATTTATAACTGAACTGTGAGCATCATCATTCGGGTTGCCTGCGGGCTATTAGGGGCGCGGCCCCCAGCTTTCCGCAACAACATGAGTATATTTGTTTAATATTGCAAGTGTTAATTTGCCGTATTTTGAATGGGTGTGCGAATCGCCCCGATTATCTACCACATATAATGCGTACTTCAGTAATTTATACTTAAGTAGCAACATTATTCAACACCGGAAGGATGCCGCCTTTGGCCGTCGGCACATGACCCTGAGACAGCAGTCAGCTCTACACTACAGATCGGTATTGTGCTCCATGCAATGCCTGGTGCCAGGGTATCACATAAATACTTCAACAAGTATTATTGGTAAACATTCTACCTCAACTCCCAAACTTAACTTAACCCTATTTTGCTCCACCAACCACGGTCAAAATGTCGCCCAACTTAGTGGTTATATTCTTCTGGCAACAATTCCTAGCATCAGTCAAAGCAGAATTAATTTCCAAAAATTCCTGAAATTTTCAAAAATTTTCAAACTCCTACCAGAATCTTTCCCATTTATTCTTGCCAACACCTGCAACAAGGGAACGTTGAAAAGAACTACAGTGTGGAACTTCAGCCATGGAATGCCATCCCGATGCCCCAGGATGCTGGGAAACGAAGCATACGAACAGGGTGAGAAAGTGCTAAAGACTGGAAGGATGCTGCCAATGCAGCAATCAGGGGGGATAATGTGCAGGGAAGCCACCAGCAGCCATTTTGGAGTGATGTAACATCAGCCATGCCGTACCACCCAGACACCAGCAGCAGGACAAAGCGGCTACGAAACCTTCCCCTCCGCCCGCGATGCGCCGCACAGGAAGAGAAAGATAAACAAAAGCACGGAGGAAAATACCACACTTCCATGCTCCCGCCCCCATTGCCGACCATCAGAGCAGACCGCTGACCCCTGCCTCGCACCGTGCCATGCAGGGACTGCCATGTTGTGATGTCATCCATGCCACATCGAGCGTCGCCCACTCCCTGCCGCACTCCCATGCATCGCGCTCCTGCGCCGGTTTTTTCGCGACCACATGGAGTTGTTTGTCAACACACCATGGCTGGCCGGACCTTTAACGATGCGCCGGCTTTGCTCTGTCCGCACTGCCTCCGCCTACTTCTGCAGGATCTCATTGCGAATTACGAGCAGGGTACCAGGTACTGCAAATGCGAACGACAGTCCAGCCCGACGAGCATCCGTGGCGTGGTCAACCTCGAAATTGACAATAGAAAGGATTTTGCACCAGATTTACCAGAATAAAAACACCATATAAATCTTTCGGACAAGAATAAAATTGTGTCATGACCAACTCTGCAAATGTTAACACACACTTCTACTGAATTGCGTACAGTGTAACAACCAGTGCCACACAGAGTGCTTGAACAGTAGCGAACAGGAAACAAAAAAATTGAATCATTTTGAAATTCAGACAGTGTAATGTTCAGCCAGTAACTCAAAGGACCACCACGTACAACTGGGACACCTATTTCGGTATACTACTAAGAATAAACATGTGTGAATGTATGGAATGCACGGGGCAAACAAGTGGAGGAATTCAAAAATCCATCATGTGCGAAACAAGGGCACATAAAAATGTCAAACAGAAGTGGACGAGACCGCAGTTGAAAGAGATAAATTCACATGCTGTGGCTCTGTGGCCACGAGGAAGAGTATACCTGCCACACCACACATTCATAACACGCACATGGTACCAGCCAGGACTTCCAGGCCAGAATCACAACCGACATCTATGACTACCCTTCCATTCATGACTCTACCACCAATACCAGCACACCTGATGTTCCACTTATGCCTACGTATTTTTCCACACCTATGTACTACCGCATTATCCTGCCGTACTACCGAATATACTGAACATTTTTCCAACACCCACACCTCACACGATTGCACAACCGAATGTAAACAGCACCATGGAAACTATGTCCACTATCAACAAGTCAGAAATCCCCAGTCGTCCAACACTGACTCATTTTCAAACAATGTCAAATTTCCCTGGACAGCTAAACGAGGATCACTCTGCATTAGTACACGAATGCACCACATGACTGCAACAGTATGGCATATTAGAAGACGAGTGGCCAGGCTGTGTGGGTAAACAACTGGTAGTTCGTTTGGGGGGGGGGGGGTGATGCATGGCACTGGTGTAAATCAATGAATCAATATGGACTAACATGGGCGGAGTTTTTGCACGCATTTCGGTGCAGATTAGGAAGAACATTTATGTCAATCCAGGCTAAAAGTACAGTGACCCTGCAGGAACAGCAAGAAGGAGAAACATTAACCTCTTTTATCAACAGAAAGCTTCCCCTGGTGCGGAGGTTTCGCCCGGAGTTATCCGAACGCGAAGTACTGGAGGTCATCGCCGAGATTGCCCTACCTGAGTCTAAGTTATCAGCATGCGAACCTAAGTTTCGGCATTTTATTCCTCGTTCCTCCAAGATAATTTTCTTTTATTTTAAAGAATTACCTGCTGTCATAGCAAAGTTTGAAATTTACATATTTTAAATTTTTTAAACCGATTTTGCTTTAATAAAACATTTTCGATACATTTTACTGTATCTTTAATTGATAAATGAAATTATTTCAAACAAAATGATTCTACTTATTTATAAATAATTCTATTCTTAGATGTCTGATCATAACTATGGTTTTGACAAGGGCGGTTAGCTGAGTGCCTCGCGACTTGTCGATACACACTCAAGGACATGCGAACAGTGTGGAAAGAGGCGCCAAGCAGCAGGTAGGGGCATATATCTTAAATCCAGTATGGTGGTCCTCTAATTGGGTTACATATTCGATACGACATCATGATTGTATAGTATGCGCCTTGAAAAAATGAGTCCGATGATATATAACGCTCGCTACTTACCCCTTTAAATTTTTCAATTATGAAAATATATTTCAATTTTTAAAAAATAAAATTATTTTATTTTATCGTCTCTTCAAATACCTCATTGTGTGGTATAGAAGTAATAATAAGTCCACTAAATTCTTCAAATAACTGGAAACCTAACTTTAGCTGGCTTTGTTTGTACATGAGTGACTTCTACCATTTCGTCACAAATTTGTGGAAAATCTGGAATTTTTCTGGAGAAATGGAAAATTTAAAAGGAAAAAAGGGAAATTTTGATGGAAAATAACCGATTTTAGAGTAAAACAATCAATATTTGGGTAAAAACAAGTGATTTTGAAAGAAAAATTGCAATAAGGTGGCCAGCTCCCAGCTCCTAACTCTGTTCATGAACAGACCAAAGAATACTACTCACTTGATCATTTACAGTAAAGAACTTATCTCGTCGATTAGAGTGGGAAATCACAGGATCCACTTGATGAGTGGCAGCAGTCGCAGACACTAATAGTGAAAGTGATGATTCTGCCAAGCATAAGGCTACTAGGCCACTTCCCTGTGACCATATGTGGGGTTATATTATTATTCATTGAGGAAACGGGGTAGTGCAACACTCGGGGGAACACTGGACAAAACTAAAGCATTTAGCTTGCATTTAAGAGTTTTCACCACATTTTCCGCAAGGTCATTAGTGGCCGAGTGGTAGGGTGGTGAGAAGGTGTGCTGATAGCATTGTTTTTAGAGAACTGATCACATTATTTAGATGTAAACTGAACCACATTGTCAGAAACAAGTTTTTTGGGACGACCATAAGTTGAAAACCACTAATGTAGTTTGGTTGTGACAGCATTGTCACAAGGAAAGGACACACGCTTCAGGCCATGCGCACAAAGAAAGTTGTCCCCAGTATGGGCTCAGCTATGTCTACATAAACTCTCTACAATGGCCTATCTGGCTATACCCAGGGCAACAGAATTGACTTGTCTGGCAACTACTTATTTTCAAAACATGGAAGGCGGACAGATACTAAACCTTCAATGTCCTTATATAGCTGGGGCCACCACACATGTGTGAGCCAGTGCCTTCATCTTACAAATTCCAAAAAGGCTCAAGTGGAGCTCGTGTACGACTCTCTACTGCAGGGCAACTGGAATGATGACTCCGTACCCCCAGAATAAACACATTTCTTCTCGCGCTAGTTCATTCCTTTTTGCATAAAATTGCTGGAGTGGGTCTGTCGGTTGCATGGGCCAAACATTTCTTATTTACATAATCACTTTGTTAAAACTGCATCTCTTTCAGATGCAATATTTATTGCCTTTTGGTTTAATAGCAGAAATTCAGATGCCCCAACATGCAAATAAGAAAACAAAGCTACATGATTTTCCATACTTGGAAGAGGTAGTCTGGACACAGAATCATCATTACTGTTCTCAGCACCCTTAATATTTTCCACTGTTAAACAAAACCCTGAAGGAGCACTGCCCACTGTTGTAGCATCTTAGCTGCAAGCTGTGGGATGCCTTTCGAAAGCCTAGTTAAATTTTTGTGACCAATGCCACTTGCAATACTTTTACAAGAACCAACCATGATCGCAACTGTCCCACATCCTGGGGGCATGGGGCCCTTACTATGGCTTCAACCTTGTTGTCACACATGAGTAAACCATCCTTATCCATCATGTGTCCTGGGAATGTTGCTGATGAACTAAAAAATACACATTATTTTTCATTCAGCTTAAAACCATAGTCCTTTAGTCGCTGTAGTAAAGTTTGCAGTGTAACCATGTTACTTATTAGATCTGCTAACACAAAATGATATAAAGAATTTAGGAATATGTGTGGTGGAAAATTCTATACTAACTTGTAATTTGGAGAATAATTAATATGCCTTAGGAAGGAGTTAGTGTTCTACCACCAGTTTTGGGTTGTCTGTAATCTTGAAGTATTGGCAAATACGAACTGTACCACTCCATTTAGCTACTAGCACAATGAGAGTGGCCCACTCATTGAAAGAGACAGGGGAAGTATAGCCAACTTTAAAAGCCTGTTGAGTTCTGCTTTTACGTTATGCAAGAGCGATTTTTCGGGCTGGAAGAAAGACTGTGTTGTGTTTTCTTGTACATGCAATGAGTCTTTACTACCCTCGAATATTCCAATTACACCAGAAAACAAAGTAGGGTAATTATGTGCTCTCCTCGAGAAGCGCTGACGTAATAGTGTACTGGTCATGGCAATGCCAAAGAATCGTACCAGTCAATGCTGAGAAGCGGAGGACCACTGTTTGGCACTACAAACAAATTTATCTCTTTTGTCTCTTGCTAGCCCTTCACTTGCACCTGCACCTTAATTGTACTAGTGAGATGAATAACACCATGTGTGTAGGATTTGAGGCAGACTGTAGTTGGTAGTTCGCAAAAAGGTTTGTGTGTGCCGTTTCCGATATTGCAGGTATGGAAGCCCCGCTATCTATTTACATGTCGAAATGCACACTGCTCACCGAAACTGGCATGGCCCATGGTCGTCGTCTTGCTGTAGGCTTCAGTAGCTGGTACGATGAAGCAAATTCTTCTTCCAGGTTTTCTGAAGTGGACATTGCATTATTGTTATGGTCAGAGTTTCTCTTACCACATGCTTGTTTTTTTTGGAAACATTCTCTTTAAGTGTCCAAGCTAATGGAAGTTGTTGCTCTTATACTTGCGAAACCTGCAATGTCACACAAAATGGCTTGAGAGTTGCCGCAACACAAGCACAACGACTAATACTTTTTGTGACAGTGTCTTTCCATGGACTTGCCGTCATGATATTAACAGATTCGTCTTTGACCGGGGGCAAAGATAATGGTGTCAGCCTTTATGTTCTTGAACCCTCTGCATTCATAGATACATTGCATGTGGCCGCCTCGCACACTTCCGCTAAACTTGCAACTTTTTCAAAAGTATGGTCGTCGGACTCTAGGTACAGTCTAGTCTTTGTGGGTGTTTTTATCTTTCAAACCTACCATAAACTGGTCTTGCAATGCATGGTCTAAAAAGGTCCCAAAATTGCAAAAGCGTGATAATTTGCTGAACCCTTTTGTGAAAATTATGTCGCACTGCAATGACAGACGCCCTTGGATAAAAATGACAGGTCAGCAATTTCATCAACTCTTGATAACTGTGTTCAGGAGGCTTTTTAGGTTCACTCAGATTGCATAGTATTTCGTAAGTTTCTTTCCTTACTGACACGGTAAGTATTGTATTGTGCCTATTTTGATCTTCTGATTTATCTCCCATGCCGTTTACAATGAAGAGTTACTCAAGACTTTCCAGTTATTAGTACCACGAGTCTTCTTTTGGCGAGAACTTCTCGACCTTAAACCTGGACATTCTTGATATTATAAAGAGAACGGAAACGAAACTGAATGTCTCTAAAAATAACAGAACTAACACACTGATCTATTCCTCATTGCCAATATTGTAATTCTTGCATTACAAAAGTATCCGGCATGTAACATGTTTATTTACACCTCATTGCAAGCTTCCACATTTACTACTGGCAGTCGCATGACTGCCAATGTATAATATGAAATGTACCAAGTTAACACAAAATACCATACAAACCTAGGATAATATATGAACAGCTATTTTCATGCAAGCAACTGTTCTATATTCCTTATATTACAATTATATAGCCATCACAAGCTACCTACTAAAGCGCACTCATTTAACTCACTTAGACAGCAGCTATAAGTATTGTACTTACACTTCCCAAATTTTGCCTGTTTCAACAAAAATGTCCACCCCTCCAATCTTTCTCTGCGTTTTTCGCATAAAGCAATCAGTCATCATCCATGTTAGTAAGCGCATTGTAATGACATTCATTTCAAATACAAAGTCTGAGAATTAGGACTAATTAATAAACCATAAGACCACTTGTAAATAAAAATTGCGGACAAATGACTTTTTCGAAACCAAAAACTTTTGCTGTCTTCTGCCAGTTCAATAGTTTAATTACAATCTTATATTTGTCACTTTTTACCTCACATGAACAACATTATTATCTCTTAAATTGCCAAAAACGGGGAGGGGGAAATATTGTTTGCTTAACAAATTCCTGGTTGTTCAAGTTACACCATCAGTATAGCTGATTCGCAACTCCTGAAGCACTCAAACTTGCACCCTCCATTCTTAAATCACAGTTATTAACAATGCCAGTATATCGTATTGTGTGAAGTAAAGTGTGACAAATACAAGACTGGGAAAGACAGCAAGTGTTTTGTGTGTCGATGTCTGTTGCGACATGTGCCACTAACAAGAAATATAAGAGGGTCCTGTGCAATTTGAAGAAATCATTTCAGTTTTGCACATGCAACAACACTCCACTCAACGTCAAATCCACCACATGCAAACTGATCATAATTTAAAATATTTAACGCTCATACCAGACATACGATTTACTTTTGTTCGTGGCTGGTAGTATAATTTACGGAAAAAAAATGGCAAAACACTGAAACAGCACAAAAAATCTTATTTTATTAGTCTATGTTCAACTACAGTTAGGAATATCATGCGATCAGTAAATTTCTAACTTCAAACATTTAGAGTAGCCCAAAATAAATCTTTTACGGTAAAACCCTGTTATAACATTCCCACATATAATATTTTCTTGCATCAAAAACCATTATTTCATGGTCCCACTATGTCTCCATTAAGTTAATGATTTCATTTCCTCCATATAACATTGTTTATATTTTTCACTTTCTGCTTATAAAAACAGACTTTGTTTAATTCCTTGCTGTGTAACCATGCTACTTACCAAATTTTCTAGTACCACAAAATTATATAAAGGATTTAGGAAGATGTGTGCTCGAAAATGTGACACAGATACATGAAAACAAAAACTATACAGCCAATTGCATAATATCAATACGGACCAAAGGATATATAATAAAATATTATGTTTATAAGGAATTAAAAAAATAATGAAATAAGCTGATTTTTTGTATTATATTTTAGAATGAAAGTTTGCAAACACAAACTTTAACAAGGTTTAGAGAAAGTGATAATATTTGCACATTAAAAAATGGATTTTTAAATGTAATAAAAATTGATATTAGTATAAAGCAAACTACAATAACTTAGTAAATATGAAAAAATATTACTAAACGGAATATGCTAAAATGGGATATCTTCAAACAGTGCCCCTTTCAATAAACTATTAGATCCCTTTAACAGTTCGGCTACATTTACATTTTACAACATATGCATTAATCACTTGAGGATCATAAACCACAAACAAAAATATTTCGCCCGTCCAAAGATTTTGCATTATTAAACAAAAGTTTGCATTTATACATTAGAAGTTTAAAATTTGAAAAAGATGTTCCATTCTGCGACACGAAATTGAAGGAGTTTATATTATAAGTGGGCTAACAACCAAATTACTATTTTCTTAGAACAGCAAAAAGAATATTTTGTTTGAAAATATGTTTACTGTTTTGGAATGCAAAATAAAAGATAAGTCTTCAACTTGTAAATACGCATATTTCTATGTTCATTAAATAACTTCCCTATTATTAGTTTGTTGTTAAATTAAAAAAAAAAACATATTTTTAATCATCCTAAAAAAATATGTGTGTGCTATCAACCAGAAAACTATTTGTTCATAAAATTAGAAGTGGGTTATCAACCAAAAAAAAGTCTGTTGTTTATTTTACATTTGGTTATCGGAAGAATGTCTTAACCCAACATCATTGACAAAACAAAGGGGTCTGTTTTATTCCTCTATGCTTGCACTTGGCAGTGAAATATTCCGTTGGCAATAATGCTGTTATTTTTTACCTTCAGGTGGTCATGCTGGTTTTTTCATTATTGTTATTGCGGGGTTATGAATACTTATTGGGAGTGCAGTGATACATTATTAATGTTTATTTTGTGACATATCAGCATTTCAGTCTCTGAATAGTAATGTAAACTGTTTAAAGAATATGACATATTTACTCTACCAGAATTCTACCAGGATGTAAGTAGCAATGAAAACAGTGTAAACTAACCTGCTATTGGAATAAGCAAGTTCTTAGGCTCATTTATGCTTACAGAGGTCAGTCAAGTTTCGAGCTCTTTTGGGTTGACAGGCAATAGTAGGCAACATATTTCTGAAAGTGAAAGTGAGGTGAATTCATGTGAACACGAAGGTGAAGCCATTGAGCAACGAAAGACAGTTGACGTAAACGAGACTGAACACGCTGACCCAGAGGTGGACCCCGGAGAAGACACAGGTGAGTTACCCGCATCTTCAAGAAAAGACGAAAGTGTGAAGAAATGTGGAAACAGAATGTAAAGAAAAAGTTAAAAAATTAATTTCATGCTTATACATCAACTAGTAATAAACAGGTTGCAGCAACAATGCAAGTGGTTAAAGAATGGTCAGATGGAAGTTATTTGAGCATACAAAATAATAAAAAATCATTTTGAAAAATTGAAGGAACTTGAAGATTGTGATAAACAAAACCTATTTCTGAGAGGATTAATTTCAGTAGTGGAAACCAAAGGAACAAGAATAGTAGAGGAAGACAGAAAAAAACCAGGACAGTGTACGAATACAGCGTAACAGTAAATGGCCTATGTGTTGTTGTTTGCCAAAACATATTCATTAGTCTGTTTTTCATTTACAACAAAAGACTAGAAAAAATTCTGAAATCAATAAGGACAGATGATCCTGGAGTGGCACTTGACAAAGAGGTAAACACACAAAAAAAATTAAGTGAAGTAATAAAAGACAGTATAAGACAGCATATTTCTTCATTCCCAACAGAAAACAGTCATTATTCAAGAAACATGAGTAGATGTTAAAGGCCGATTCTGACCCGGCACAATTTTTTGGGTTATTTTTTTTAAATTACAACAAAAAACGCTGTGCACTAGGGTTATTTCGTCTAAAAGTACAGGAAAATACTTGTAACTCAAAATCTGAAATTAAATGCAAAACCATTAAAATCAAGCAAGTTAAAACCAAAATTAAGGTATTTGAGGCCAAAATTTAAGCTCTAAAAGCTTTTTTAAAAAAACCTCTCAAAAGCAAGCAATTTAAAGCAAAAAAAAAAAAAAACAGGAAAATTACAGCAGTTCTTCAAAAATGTACATACAGGATTTGACACAGGGTAAAATATGCAAAATAAGCTAAAAACCAAATGAAATGATACAAATTAATAGAATGTAGATATTCTATTCAACAAAAGTAAAATTCAAATAAGATTTTTAAAGTCTAAAAATAAAGAACAATCTGAAGCATATCCAAAACTGATTCCAAAATCCCAACAATCGCAGAAATCCAAATCATTAACATAGTTTTTATAATTTCATATACAATATCCCAAAGTTCTAAAAGATCCATAATTTGATCAATTTATATGATACAAAATATATATATGTTTTATTAAAAGTGATGCTATGAGAAAATTTTAATTAGAATTACGATTTTTCATTTGATTAAATAACTTATATATATATACATATATATATATATATATATATATATATATATATATATATATATATATATATATAATATATATATATATATATATATATATATATATATATATATATATATATATATATATATATACACACACACACACACACACCTGTAAAAGTTTTGTATTTAACCATTCAAATATGAGTCTAAAATATTGTATTAAAATATCAGAGCAATTTATTAATTCCTCCATTCAATAATATCAAAATTTATAAATCTTCAGTAGTTCTGTTTTTCAAATAATCATAAGTTAGATCTCTTTTACTAATTCGAACATTAAAAACTGCCCCATCTTCTTCAGGAGCTTTATTAAATTAACACAAATATTTGTGTTTTTTTCTTTAACTACAGTAGTTTTTTCTATGTGAACAATAAATAACATATAAAGGACTTCGTCCCCAAAATTAATAGTTATCAATATCACCATCAAAGTTTACAGTTGGTTTGTAATAAAGATCATCATTTCTAAAGTTGGTATCTAGTTTAGGTTTTGAATTTATAAAATCACTATATGCAATAAATTGTATAAGATAAGCACAGTTTTCAATGTATAGACTCCAGTTTTCTTTAGGAAAAATTTCATTTCTACAGTTTTTAACATAACTGTTTCTCACATTACAATGATCAAACATAGCAGTGTGTTTATGCTGTACAAACGATTGTTTATATTAAATTGAAAACCTACAATTACAAAATCGTTCACGTCGAATTGTTAATTATTAAATTGATTTTTATATTGAAGGTAAAAACCGTTGTTCATTTAAGAACATGTTTTTCTAAAAATTTCCAATAATCAAAACTAATAGGTATTTTATGTTCTTTATATATTTTTTCTTTAATTGCAATGGCCATGTTTCGAACCATATTCAACAATAGGTTACATAATTTATAATGTTTCAATAACAATTTTGCCAGGATCAGGACGATGTTTCGTAACTTTATCATCTTTATCAAAAGTTCCATAAAGAAATAAAGTTGTTATCAGATGAATTACGAAATAAAGTAATTTCATAGCCACCTTTCATTTGTTTTAACTCAAGAAACAGTTTCAACCTATTCTGTCATATTTTCACTACACCAGTAAATTCTAAATAATTTTGTTCACTTGTCGATATTAATAAGGCATTCATTATTGCTATTATTATACCTGGATTATCAACAGCTTCAATAATATTTCCATGTTTTGAGATTTTTACTTTAGAAAATTGGAAAGGAAAAAAGTTTGAACAAACATCAATATTGTCTTCTGAAACATATTTTGCCTAATCTCCAACTTTATCTCTCTTTAGTAAACTAAATTGTTCATAAACATAAGCATCATTTGGGAAAGAAAAGCCATCTACTAGTGGAAAATCAAATTCTATTATTGCAAACATAGAAATTCCAACTTAAATTCATATGTTGGAGGAAAAATTTGCCTCTCGAAGCTCTCAATACTTTTAAACCTCATTTATAAGTTTTAAAAAAATGTATATATAAATGGATGAATCGAAGGGAGTTTCCCAAGTTAATTTACTCATTGAAAGATATAAATGATACTCAAAGAATCATGAAAAAGAATACGAAAAAAATAAAAAGAAAGAACAACCATTAATTGGTGAATTACGAAATATTGAAAAAAATTAGAAAGAGTAAGTGACGAAAACAAAAATTTAATAACAACGCTAGTCATTGTTGAAGTAAACAAATTTAGCCTATCCGCTAACTCCAGAAGAAACATCGCTTGAAAGAGAATTATTTGCAGAACAAAAAATCTCCTAATTTGGAAGAGCTGATGGGAACTGTGCCATTGAACAGTTTACCACCTTTAGCAGGTATTTCAACTATAAATCTCGGAATTGAAATTGAAAAAAGAATTAATGTTTTTAATGATAAATTAGGTTTATGTGGAGATAGGGAAAATATTTACATTGGTGATCCAAAGTAATGATCAATAATGATACAATATTTGTTAAGGATAAAGAATATATATTAACACCAGGATTTTGTAATTTGTTAACAGAAAATTCACTGCTAATGACTATGAAAATTATGTAGAAATTGTTAAAACAATCAATCCTGCATTCCAAGAATATAATCCTAATAAAAAAAAAGGCAGTTTCGAGTGGAGGTTGGAAATACATAAATATAATTAAACCAATTTATCGTAACTATATAAAACCATGTTTAACATCAGCATCAAACACACCAGAAAAAAATTTTCGCCAAGAACTAGTGATGCCATAACAAATACAATAGTTTGCCAAAAGAACATATTTGGTTGGATGATGTTAGGAAATTAATCGATAGATTGTTAATTATTAATGGTGAAAAAAATGCTGGAAATAACAATTATTACAATGAAAAAGTAAGCATAACGAATATGCTAAACCATACATTTTCTGATTTTGTTAGTAATAATCCAAAAGGAATTCCAAATCTTATAATAGTTTTAGATGTAATTCCACACTCATTTTGAAACTGAGAACACTACGGAAAAAGTGTGATTAACTGGGCACTAAACAGTTCAAATTGACCTGAAATGAATTTGCCAGGTTATAATTATTGTGGACCATTTACTAAATTAAACAAAATACTATAAAGAGGAAACACAGGAATAAATAAATTAGATAATGCATGCAAATAACACGATATTGCTTACCGAGATCATTACGATTTAGAATCTAGACATGAAGCTGATAAAATTTTATAAAAAGAAGCAAAAGAAATTATGTTAAATAAAAATGCACCAATTGGTGAAGAAATTACTTCCGCTGCTGTTGCCTCAACTATGTTTACAAAAAGGAAAATAGGGATGGGGGAAATTTAAATGGTTTATTGAATATATATTTTTTTACTTATAATTGAAGATAAAAATATAATTTTCAATATACCCATTGATCAATTAAGAGATTTGTGTATAGATAAATTTTTAACAAAAGATCAACCTAAGAGAAAAATAAAAAATTAAAAGAAGGCATAGCTTACGTACTTGCTTTGTCTTTACCAACACTCTAAAATACACTAAAAGAATAAACAGGAAGTGGTTTACACCATGGAGGAATTATTCCCCTTGTACTCGCTGCTTTAGGTGCAATTGATGGTTAAGCTGGTGGGGCAGCTGCAATTTAGATTTCTGTTGAATAAACTAGAAAAAAAAAAGTATTAGAAGAATAAAAACGGCATAATATAGCAATGGAAAACAAGGGTGGGAGCAGATTAAAAAGAGGAAGGTCTAAAAAAATTTAGCTCCACTATCTAATATTGATACCGAAAAGTACATCAAACTATTAACATTAAGTATTTCAGAAGTGTTTATATGATTGACGAACTACCAAAGAGTATGCTCAAAAATGAATGTGCTATGGCAAATTTTGACTTTTAGCAAATCCAGGAACTCATTGAGTTTTCGATGTTTACTATTTGATTCATTTGGAGGCAATATTTCTACTAATTTAACCAATTATTTTATAAAACATAAATATTTATTACAATGATAATATAATTTAGAATTTTAATTCAATTATATGTGGACATCTATTCTTAAGAGTATTACACCTTTTTTCCCCAGAGAATTTATGTTTAACTACATAATTTATATGTTTTTAAATGATGAATATATTTGGGAAACCATTAATCAAATCTTTAAATAAAATTTTTAATACTTATTTTTTGCTTTAAAATCATATGTAGTTTTGCACTGTAATCCTAGTATTTCTACTTTACAAAGTAAACTAACCACTTGTTTTGATGTTTAAAAAATCTTATGTTTCATTTTTATATCATAGAGTTGTTAATATAGCTGATCCTTTTGATTGAAAATATACCATCAATAAAATATTTTTTCATAAACAAATAGCTGATTATACTTCAAAAGAAGATATAAATTTACAATTCAGTTACACTATTGCTGATTATATAAAACGAATATATAATGCAAAGCAGGCACTAAAAATGACGTAGATTCAATATGTTAAACTATTGTTTCTGATTATTCTTTAAAAAGTGGTGTAGATTCAAAATGCACTTCAGTTGATTCTGATTTAAAAACATACGTTGAATCAAAATATATCATTGTTTCCGGTTTGCGAGACCAAATAAGCAAAGTTTTTGTTTATACAACAGAGTATGTTTCTGTTCAAAATCGCAGTGTTAATAAAATGGCTGACCATGTGGATGGAAAAGATGCTGTTATCAAAATATATTTCGATAAAGAAATAGCTGTTACATTCTAATCAGTTTTGAATAACTTTGATACACTTTTTAACACAACTGTTGAAAAATGTAAGGAAGAAAAGTCTTATTATTTTATTTATCTGCAAAGTGGAATAAAATTAATAATATTTTTCAACTAGATAATAATTTTTTTTTTACTTTTGTGGTGGCTTTTACTGTTTATAAAATAACTACCGATGATGACATGACTGTTATTAAGGTGATTACAAAAATAGATAACAGTTAGCCTTTTGATATTAACTTGGGCGATATTTTTCTTTTAAACTAAAACATAAATAAAACAGCTCATCATATTGATGGTCAGGTTATAATAACAGGAATATTCGTTAAAAATAAAGATTAACTATTCCATCTACTTAGACGACTGCCACACGATCTTCCAGCAACAGAAGAAAGCATACCTGCACAGTTTTCCTTGCCCCTGGAAAACAGCGAGCTCTCGCTGTGACAGGAAGTCATATCACACAACCGCGTTGCTATCTCCTCGTGCAGCTACGAACATACTGCAGCTTGCAGCTCTTGGAGAGTTTTAGTAAGCTTGTTTCTCGCCCTGTTGCGTGGCTCAAGCAGCAGGGTGCTTGGTTTGAAATGTGAAGGTTGGGGGTTAGTTCCCCTGGGCTGAGCAGATGATTTAAATTTGTGGATATATGGGGCCCCATATTCACAATACCAGATTATCACCAAACCATTCGAAATTTGAGCCAAAAAATCACTCTGCTCCTACTGTGTAGATGCTACACAATAGGAACAGAGAACAAAAAAAATCATCTCCTCCTGATCGTAAAAAAATGTGTAAATATGGCACAGTAAGGAGATTGGGATTTCTCCACAGGAGTTTTATTATTATTTAAAATAATAGGTGAAATGTGTGTTGAATGAATGAGTAATGAACAATGAAGGAACAATGAACAAATGATGAACAAATAATGAACGGACATTGAATAAACTATGAACAAGCATTGATTGAACATTGAAAGAATCTTATATTCATAATATAATCTACAAAACACATTTTTAAAGTTGCATTTTGGAAAAGATAAAATACATAGTAATATTTTAATTTACAAATAATCTGCTTTATTAATCCAAGAGTTATGTGAGATGAAGTTGAATTTTTAAGGATGTTCTTTAATTTTATTTTCTTCAATTTTCATTCTCTTTATAAAAAAGTAATGTTAATAAAAATACTTATAACAACTCGCCAATTTCATTGGACATAGTTTCGCATATAAAAATGGAGTAAATTCCACAACATAAATAACATGCTTATTATAATGGTAAACAAGTTTATGTGATTATTGATAAGAATAATCCTTGGTTTAAAGCCAAATATGTTGCATAAATATTAGAATATAAAGACACTAACGATGCTATCAAAACACATAGATGTGGAAGATAAAGCTAAATTAGAAGCAATCAGTAGGCCCTGCAAAATGCTGATCCTCAAAAAAAATGGGGAAAAAAAATACAATTTTTATAACAGAATATGGTTTTAATGAGCTAGAAATGATCTCAAAATTACCAATTGGTAGGAAGTTTAAAAAATGGGTTGTCGCAAAGTTTTAACATCAATTAGATAACATTGTGAATAAATGATTTAAAAAGATATGACAATTATACAAAGGCCAAATACCGCATGTAAAAATGAACAAAAGTGAAGTTAATCGTTTAAAAAATTAAAATAAAATGATAAAAAAACAAAGTTCATAATTTATATAATACAGTTCAAATTGCTGTACAGCTATTAACTCACAGAAATGAAGAAATCAGAGAAATTACCCACATGTACCACAAACACAAAATCAAAATTTAAGGCCAACTTTCGTTCTTTTAAGATTATTTGATGATAATTTTCCATATGATTAGTATGTCATTAGAACTCAAAGAAAAAAATGTTAAAAAAACATTTAAATAGAATTGAAGATATGCATTCAAATTGTGAACAAATATTGGGATGTGAATAGATACCAAATTCAATCAATTTATACCAAAGAATGAAAGAAACAATGAATGGTCAGATTTAGTGTTATGGTCACTATTTTAATATTGCTGTAAATAATTATACTCAGCATCAATTGATTTATGATATTAATAATCTTTGTTGAATTGAGTAAGAAATTAATTTTTGTTTTAATATTTAAATTTACAAAACATCTGTTTTATTAAACCAAGAGTTATATGAGTTATCAAAACCCAACAGTTTTACATTAATTTTATCACCTTTATTTTTTAAATCTTTTTCAACCAAATGTTCATTTGGATAGTCGGTTATCATAATTTTGTAAGTTTGTAAGTGCGAACCTTATAATTTAAAACCTCAACAAAAGTAACCATTCTGTTGACTAATGAGCTGTGTAACACTTTCCAAAGGCTCGTTTATTTTTTCTCACGTGAACAATATCGCCAACTTTATACTTTGGTTTAATAAATTTTTTCATTGACTTTAATTGGTTTCATACCAATGGTACTGTGCTTTGTGTTGTGTTTTATTCTTCATTGTACGGTTGTATCATTCCACACAACTAGCTTTCAATTAACTGAACATAAAAGCAATGATTAATGTTAAATTTTTGCATAAATTCTTAATTGGAATTCTTTTAACTAATATAGATTCTAAAGCATTTGCTACATTCTTGGCTGTTTTATATTAAATTGCTATTACAAATGCACATTTGCAAAATCATCTATAATTGTTATAGCATGCCTGGAACCATTGATTATATGTGACATGCCTTTCAAACTACCAGTATCCATCTCAACATGATCAATTTGCAATGAATCATCAAATTTTTCCATACAGCTTTATATAATTAAGTAATTATGCCATCTCTTTCATTGGGCAATTTTTTTTTATATGGATTTTTTTTTAGAATTACATATAAAGCATATACTTTTCTGAACTAATCTCCAAATTTTTAGTTTTTCAGATTTGATATTATTATTTTTAGTAACTTTCTTAGACTTCAAGCACCAGGTGTTTTTAAATAGAAAAAATATATACTTTCTTGTATACAATTCATTAGAGAGAGAGAGAGAGAGAGAGAGAGAGAGAGAGAGAGAGAGAGAGAGAGAGAGAATATTAAATCTTTTATTTGATTTCGATATATCCTGTTTTCTATTTTTCTACTCTATTCAATTGTGATAAAGCTATAGTCTTGGTTACAACATTTTGCAGAGATCTCTTTAAATTTTTCATAAAACACATTGCCACTGACAATATCATTTTTAATATTTCTTAGGTTCGTGTCATTTCGTCTAAATATACTAATAAAGTTCGTGCTGTCTCTCACAAGTTGTTTTGGTAGTTTAGGATATGTTTGTGCTAAATAAAAAATATTAATATTTTTGTGCCGACCTCTAGTAAAGTACTCATGGATGACCTTTTGATCATCTAAAATAACATCATGGAATACAATTAGTGATTCATCATCACATTGATCTAAAGGGACAATTTCCTCAGTATTTTTTTTTAATATGCATTTTTTTCTTTAACTTTTAATTTTTTAATTGCCTCATCAAAATAATTTTGTATTGGAATAGATTTGGCTTGGTTCAAACTGTTTGTGCAAACACACAGTTTATTAAAATTTAACTATCCTAACTTACAAATAAAATTGGTCATTAAATAGGTTTTCCCTCAATTGTTTGCACGTACAATTGCCCCTCTAAGATAATGAGGCAATAATTCACCAAACTTTTTATTCTTAATTTTCTTCAAAAATCAAACACTGACACCTAAATTAATTTTGTGCAGCATAGGCTGCTTTGACTGATGCTTTTCATTTAATAAGAATAATTTTTTTGTAATAAATGGATTATAAAGTATTCAAGATGACAAATAATACTTCTAAACTGAAGAAAAAGATTCGTCATATCATTATAATGAAAAATCGATTGCATTAGTAAGTTTTCATACAAAATTTTTTTACTCCAAATATATACATTAATACATAACGACAATTGAAGACATGAGTCCTAATATTGATAAAAATGAAGTTACAAATAATCGTAGAGGTCAATATGATATTGAATCGTTAAAAGAAACTATAAATTCATTTGACCTGTTCTCAGCAAATAACATTGAATTAACAGCATATAATGTAAAAAATAGAATTTCTATCAAATCTAAGTTTGATACTATATTTGAGGACCAATTATCTGATACTCTTGGTTTTGAAAAAAATAATGATGATTTAAAAAGACAACAATGCTGTAGATACTATGTTACCTAATTTTAGCCCTTTTAAAACAATAAATGTTCATTGTAATTTAGAAATGGCATGTTTTAAAAATATAATTAATCTAACCAATAGAAAGTTATATAATTGTTAGTTTTTCACCAACAACTATGTTTGGCTTTAAAGATTATATTAGCTATTAGCCCTCATATCCAAGTTTTATAGAAAAAACAATAAACACTTTAATCACATTGTTTTAGAAACTAGAGACAAAAATGGCAAACTGATTGATTTTGATGGTTCTATAATGAGATCGTATTGAAGATGAAAGAAGTTTATAATATCATACTATTTTATTTGACAAACGATTTAAAATTATGTTTTGATATCCATATGGCAATGTATCGATTTTATTTTCTAGTACAATTATTTTGTTATCACAAGGGCTTAATGGAATTTTATTAACTTCTACTGTATATATATTTCATGCTTTTTGCTTCTTATTAGATTCATTGTTGTATATTATATTTTCTCTTTAAACAAACAGTTGGTATAGTCCTCAAATGTAATTCTCTTATTAACTACACATTTATTTACACCCTTCGATATTTTATTTTATTTTTCATCAACCTTGTGAGCATACATTTTTCTTGTATATAAAACAAATTCTTTCATTATTTTGCCAGTACATTCATCTTTCATTTTGCCTAAAACTTCCTTGTTTATTTGAGATATGTATTAATATTGACATTTGAATAATCACTTGTATCAAATTTTTGTATCATTGTTTACATATCTTCTTAAAAAAATGTTCTGTTTTTTGTGATATATATATATATAGCTATTGGTATCTTGGGAACATAATTCAATTTTAACTCCATGTTTTGGTTTGATAACTTTATTATGAAAATCATACATCAATTTTTTATAAATATATTAAATATTGACATGCCAAATTAAATAGGTTTATTTAATTTTTCATTTTTTCAATTCATATGTAAGGCAACAATATTTTCATTAGATATAGTACTTTTCTTGAAATTTACTATAGCTATTAATTTTTTGCAATTTCTGCATCTGATATTAGTTTTATATCTACTCTTTTTATAATATTTTCCATTGTTTTGCCGAACAGAATTATTCATCAGATTATAAAAATCATTTTCAAAGACATTTTTAGCATAAGTTCTCATTGATATATTTAAATCTATACACGTTTTCAACCAAATGTACCAATATTCTATGTTTTTAGTAAGTGTTAAACCATTTTTTAAACAGTATTTTAAATTACAATATAATATTACATATTTTTATTTTCTATGTAAAGTTGTTTAAAATTTAGATTGATTTGTTCGTGGAACTATCTTATTTTCTGGGCAAAATGGTAGATTTTTATGTAAATTATGCAGTTCTTGCAGGTATTCTAAATCAACTTCTAATTTATATGCATAATTACATTCATTGTCTAATTCAAATTTTTTTCCTCCAGCAATCTAAATAATTTAATTTATAATAAACATTGTCAAAACTGCCATATGGTAAATATTGTGACATTGTCCATACATAGAGATTATTTCCATTGAGATACGCTAAATAATTTGATTCTTGATAACAGTTAAAATATTCTAAATATTTGTTATTGGCTTTAACATATTGTTACAAAATTGTGATATACCACCTCTAATACCCTTTTCTACCATTCAAATCATATCATAATCATGTAATAAATCTAGTGGCTGTTCAGTCCTTTTATCACATTGTGTCCATGATAATCCAGGTACTGTAAAATACCAATATAAATCAAATGCATTTATTCATGTAGTTCTAAAATTTTCAAACACATCTGCTAATAATAACACATCACTTTTTTGAATACAAATTGTGATATTCACCAAGTTTTTAGTATTAAATTGATTCCATACAAGTTTTGCATGTTTATAATTATCATCAGTTATATCAGATTCACTTAATTTATTGTAAAATTCGATCTTTACTGGAACTTCAGTTTCTTAAAATTTATTCCAGTTGTCCATATAACCATATGGATAAACACCTTTTTTAATAACCAAATCTACCATATCTTTAGGAAAATGTTTTTAAGTATGTTTCATTTGATCTTTCGCTAAATGAGATTTTAGTTTATCTAAACTACTTGCCATAAATTCAAATGTGTATAAATTTCATTTTTTTTAAATTTTCTGTTGCTATCCCAAAAGTAATAAATTTTTCTTCATTGTTTGCAATTAATTCTGTATTTTGTCATCAGATCCTTTATCTTTAATAAATAAATGAGCATAATACTCCGCTAAATTATGAAAATTAATTGGTACAAAGTTGGATAATTTTAATTGTAGATTACAATTGTTGCATGTAAGGTAAGTGAATTTTCCACTTATATGATCGTGATGATGTACTTTGTTACTGTCCTCTGTATATTTACATTCGCATACAGTACATTTTTTTTTGTTTATTTTATAACAATTTTTCTTCTTTTGCTAGTGGATGCATTGGTTCAATTTGTGAATATAATTCTCCACTTTCTCCTACTTCCCTTTTCATACAACAAAAAACTTTTAATGTGCATTTGGGCCTCTATATACAATGCGTGGCTTATAATCACCACAAGTAGATACAATATAATAGGAAAAACCAGACGCTTCGTGTAATTTATATTTCATAGTATAAGACTTATTATTAAGCTTCAAATCAATCTTATTTATTTGTTCATTAGTAATATATCTGTCTTTATGTATATCCTTATAGAAGTCATTATTGCTATCATCTTCTGTTAAAACAGAGTATTTTTTGATTAATTTAAATTTATGTTTCCCTTGGAATTGGCTTAGTTGTTGATATTTACTTTAGAATTGATGCAAAGTCGGCATATAATTCAAAAGGAACCTTTATTGTACGTTTATAAATTTTGAAAATTATTTGCTCTGCTTTCGAAGGTAATTGAATTTTTACTGCTTCATTTTTAGAGCAGTCGTCTGCGTGTTTTTTATATTTCTCTTGAGAGGTAAAGAATTGAAGATACATATTGCATATATAAATTTTCCGTTTTTTTTTTATATGCCGAAACTAACCTTGATAAATATTTAATCCAACATAAATGTGAATTTGTATAATATTTGAAATATAGTAAATTTATATGCTTATCGTTTTTAATTTTTGTAAGCTAAAGGGGATATACTGTGGATTTCTTGCCTTGACCTCGAATATAGTATACATTTACGAATACATCACTTTGATTTTCTATTTTTGGTATATCATCATTTTAATTGGATATTCAAACTTTATCAATATTTTACCCCACATTTTTATATTTAGTAACTCTATCAAAATTTTTGTCTGCTAGAAATAATGCAGATTTTACAGCCCATGAAAACATTTTTGATTATTATTTTAAACATTTATGAATTTATAAATCCTTCATTTAATATTGCATAATTGGGTGATTTAAATATAAATCGTTCTACTTGAAAATAGGCTTACGAAAATAGGCATATAATTTGATACTGGTTTTCAGCCCTCTAAGTTTCCTAAGATTATTGCATATTATCTCAAATACCTTATTTTTTATCGAAGTCAAAAAATGAATAGGCTGTACTAAATTATAGTTATATTCAATGTTATATGTTGATATTATACTTTTAAAAGATTTACTAATTAAGTAATTTTTGTTTCTTCTTCTATTTATTCTGTTAAATAAATTATTATAGAGTGGAAATATTTCCTTTCTATCTTTGGGATGTAATACATTGATACTAGCATCAACCAAAGGTGAATTTGCAAATTTATTCTTTGTTATTTTTATCTACTTTCTTTTTCTATGCTTGTATACAAGCCATTGCATAATAAATCGTTTAAGAGTTCTAATAAGGTCGTTTTCCTTTAGTCTGCTTTTATATGTTATTTACAATATCTAGCAATATCTCTCAACGCCTTCAACCTCACATCGTTCAACTCAGCTGTTATATAAGCCTCCATAATTCTCTATTTATAAGAAATTGAAATTTTTATATAAAATGTAAAAACAGATTTACGGGGTAAATCGAAAAATGCTTATATTACTAGGAAACTGTATTTAACTTCTTGTTGTAATGATAATTCTTCATATAATCATTCAAACATATTTTGCATGTGATAGCATATTTGTCCTTACTGTTTTATTAAAAGAAAAGAAATTTATAGATACATTCTCATTACGCACAGTACATATTTTTGTCGGATAATTATCATGTCGATTTTCGTTTAGAATATCTAATGCTATATTGTGTAATTTACTATATTTATGCTATTTGAGAGATATGTTATAATTGTATTTTCCACATTTACCCAATACTTTCTTTTTCATTCATAACTAATACTAGCATATTCACTATTACATTTTTTTTACAGATGTTAAAATGTTTATGTTTTGTGCATTTATGTGGTGTAAAATTTTATATGTTTAATAATTCACCAGATTTTTTTGCATTGCTTAGATATGGTATTGTTTTCCATATCGAGCATCGTTTATTTTTATTTATTAAGGAATTTAATTTTTAAGATAAAGAAAAAAATATTTTTTTAAATATTTCTTTCTCTTAAAATAATTACACAAAACAAAAATTGAATCTCTGCTCAAGAAGTTGAACAATTCGTATGAATTGATTAAACTACAAGATCTAGAAAAAATTAATGGTTTTCTGCTAAATATTTTGACATTTATGAGTCTAAGTTTAGTAAAAAAAATAAATTGTATTCTAGATCTTAAGTATAAAATTACTTTACCATAGCGCTATATGAAGATACTTGATAAAAATGCTTTGAAACTAATAAATAAGAAGGAAGGTTTTAGTAGCTTATAGAAGCTTAAAAGAAATGGAAAATGGAAAATCTGTATATAATATTGAATTTAATTTATTTAATTCTATCAATTATCGTTTTAGTATTTCCTTTTGTTTTTTTAGCTTATTTTGCATGTTTTAGACTGTGTCAAATCTGGCCTGCTCATTTTTGAAGAACTGCTCAAATTTTCTTGACGCCTAAATGGAGCAGGCTACACAGGGCGGTAAGTAGCATTGGACCCAGAACTTATATGGTTCCGCAATGGGCGATGACATGACTCCAAAAACATATATCAGCTCACCATCAGAAAGTGAGGAGCAAGCAATGGAAGGAGCTAGTACGAGCAAGCAAGAACAAGCAACAAAGATGGACACCCAATTGACCCACGACGGCAACGACACCGTCGAGTGACCAGAGGTAGTCAGCAAGGAGCTAGGTGCACCAGCACCTCTACCAGGAGGGCCACTGGTGGGTGTGATAGGCCCGACATCGCCAGACGCATCTGAAGGTCGTCACCATAGGGTTCGAAGGCGCAGTGCTGGGGAGCACTGGCATTAGAGCACCGACGGTGGAATCAGTGTCCGCACTCCTGGAAGGGACACTGGCAACAGACACTATGACACCCACTGTCGTAGTACCTCCTCCAGCTAAGGAAACCTGCATCAGTCAAACAATAGCAGGACAGATACAGTCAACCGTGGTGACCTCGCAAGAAGAGCAATCCCCCGGTAGTATTTCGTCCAGTTAGCTCCTGGAGGCGACACATGAGCATGTGCAAGGAGAGAAGCACGAGTCCAAGTAGCAATGTAAGTAGCGAGGGCTGTGAGGAGGCCAGCCTTCACCGAACATGGAGGCGACCACATCTGCAACACCGAACTGCATGGCGTGTGGGGGTACCACAATGCCCCACAAACAGTAGAGTCGCAGTTGATAGCTGCAGTCGTCTCAGCAGCATAGGGGGCATTACAGGGAGCCCTATGCACTGCGTCAACATCGAAGGGAGAGGCAGAAATGCTCATTATGCATGTGACATCAACGGCTGCAAACAACCTCGCAATGGGAAGGGGGTTTGACGCCAATAATGGCTCCTCCTTAGACTGTTTGCCTGCAGCAGTAGCTCCAGCTCCACAGTGCAGCAGAGAGTCGCGCTCTACTTGATTGTGTAGGCGTACTAGTGTGTCTCGTGCGACACGTGAGATCCGTAGTGGTACACTTCATGCAAGTGCATGAAGTGTAGTGCTGGTCTCAGGGTAATGTGCATGAAAGCACTAAGTAGGGTCAGATAAATATTGGAAGGGTGTAAATGGCAGGTAATGTGTGATGCAAGTTTACATGAACACTAATGATGCCCTGTGAAGCAGCTCGTTAAGGGGTTAAAGTTGTAATAAAGTTTATTTGTTGTTTTATGATTTTCCATAATGTGTATTCACACTCAACCCACACAATCGCGTGTTTGCAATTGTTTTTTTAATCCTTGTTATTGCGCATACTTGTTATGGTAAAAAGCAGCATATTCAGAAAGTGTTAATAGGGTCGTGTGTAAAATGTGTATAAGAAACTAGTTTCGATGTGGCCCGCCTGCCTGCCAATGGCAGCAGGAATGCCAAGCAAGAAAATCAGTCATTGCTTAACATCTTGAGAGGTCGGACATGTGTCACCCTGTTTGTGGTTCGCGCACCTGGACGGTGTGCAATTTTGTTCACCAACCATATTCATTAAAATAGCTTAACTTATTCGGAATCACTTTCATTTAGCCGTACGTGACTCCACCTCTCTCCTTCCCCAGTGATTGCATCGCCTAGGGAAGTTAAAGTTTTTCACTCTTAAGTTATTGTCTGGCTTTTCGCCCTTTGTGTATTTTCACCTTCACAGGCAGGGACAAGTGTGGTACTAAAGTAAGCTGTTTTCACAGAGGAACATGCAATTCAAACCCAGTAAATATACATTAAATAAGATAACATGTGTTTTATTCGGGTTGCCTTTGGGCATTTCAGTTCAAGGGCCCTCACCTTACTGCCATAAGTGTTCATGTCTTGCCAGTTTCTTATTTCAATGACTTGAAGTGTTTGAAAGTGTTGAAATGTAAGTAAATCAGTAATGGGCGTGTGGTCAGCCCCAATAGTCCACCATGTAGCACATGAATAATTTTTTTATTTATCTGAGGAGCACCTTTTCAGCACAACGTAAGGATTGCCACCATTGGTCGTCAGCACATGATCCTGAGAAGAAGAGTCAGCTCTCCAAGAACTTCGCTAGATTATTCTCTGAATATTGCCTGGCACCCTGGGCAACATCATTCCAAAACACCTTCCACCTAAATTAATATTTTATCTCTCCTCAAAACTACACCAACCCCTTTTCATCCCACAAAACACCATAAAATGGGTGGTGACAGTGTGAGATGTGAAACTGGTGGAGGTGGGTGTAAATACTTGTGATGTGAGGCTAGTCTGATGAGTAAAAGGTTGATACTGAGAACTGAAATGATAGGAGGTGGTTAGGGGTGTCTGATTGCATGATAGTGTGTGGGGAAGATGGGAAATGGTTGTTGAAAAATTTATAACAATTTGATTAGTTGAAAGGCTGTTTTCTGGAGGCTGGGTAGCTTGGGAAGAAATGGGGGGGGGGGGGTTTGTTGGGAGTGAAGGAGTGGTGGTGACATATCTCAAGTGGCGACTGGTGTGCTGACATTAGTGGAAACCACCACTGCTGAAGTTGAATTAACATTAACATTAGTACTGCCATATGTCTAGGATGTATCTGAACACACCAGTGAGGTAGAAATGGGATTTGGTGAAATGACAGAGCATGAAGTGTCAACAGTAGTAGAGGGTGGAGAGGTAGATGTAGTGGGTGAGTGTGAAGGATTGGACTCGAATGATGCTGGTTCCACAACCTACGATGCGAACACTACTTCCTTTTATCTTGTGCCCTGAAAGTTGCCAAATTATTAATTCTTTTTACTCCTACTAGGTTCATAAACACCAGCTGAAGTTTTAACAGGTGTTGGATGCTGGATTTCACCTTCCAAAACACCTAAATGTTTCTGAATAATTTTGTTGTTCATTTTCAAACTCTCTAAATGTCGTGTTACTTCATTTAAGTATGTGTTGTGTATATGTCCCTTGCCTAATAGCTGTAACACTGTAAAGTTATGTGATACATGTGTTAATCTCGTCAAGCACCTCAGTATATCAGCCTGATGAGAACTATCCTACAATAAAACTGCTCTATCATTTAGCTCTGAGACCTTTTTCAAAGAAGTGGTTAACTCGTCCATCTAATCTACATTTTTTTTACGTAGTCCACTGAGGACATAATACCATTTTTCTAAGCTATGCACACTTTCTTAAGTAGCTGCTGCATGTCTTCCGAAGCACCTAAATTATGAACACGTAACTTGCAAACAAGCTCACCCTTCAACAACAGCTCAAGGAAAATAACACTGTCAATTTTCAAATCACAAAGTTTACTATGGTAAACTAAGGGAAGAACAAACAACTAACTATCTAAGCGTACACAAAAACTCAAATGCGAAATTTTGCACAAAACTTAAATAATACGCATGGAATAAGGGAACAAGTGGAGTAAAATAAAAGCTTATTATGTGTGAGACCAAAAAAACATATTCCATGCAATTGAAGAAAACACCATAACAACCCTTTTTACTATTATTTTTCAAGTACCATTATTTCCCACATAATAATGTAAACAAGGCAAGACAAGATGGCCTCGCACATAGCGACAAAAGAAACATGGAAGTAACAGTTCGCGGATCAATACGGAAACTGTTTGAAGGAGTGACAAAATAAACACAGCAACAACATAAAGATAAATAAGACAAAAACCCATTTACTTTTTCCGTTGCTGTCGACAGATTGACTCAACACCACACTACAGAAAAACATAACAAAATGTCACATGTAGGAAAGTAAACTCAAATTGATCCATGAATGGCAACTTGACCTAATTTTAAAAAAATATATCAACGCAAGTAACAATCTAACAGTGCTATGGTCAAAAAATCACATCTCTGTTAAGCTTTGTTTTGGCCATAACAATGCTTGTTACCATTTCATAGCGGCTAGAGGAGAGCCGCACACGAAAGTACATGTTAAGGTACGACTATGGATTTTGAATGTTTGCGAAACAGCACACGGACCTACTAAGGGTGCAGCGTATTTAAGACCAGGAATGCTGCCCCCTCCCTCCCAGAGTCACGCCGACACCTGAGGTTGTTAGTTGCTGGAGCTGGCAATGTGAGCATCAAGACATCGAGGATTGGAGGAGCTTCCAGGTCCTCTTTGGTGTTATTGGTAAGCATACCTCATGATAGCAGTTAGGGCGCAAGTCATCCTTCAAGACCCTATCAATCCCTTCTTAAGAATAATAATATTGACAAGGCTAGGGACTTGAGATTATTCCTGTATTGCTAATTAATACCGAGCACCGAGCACCTTGTCCATAAGAGTTAATTGAATATTGTGTATTTACTAATATGTGTAACGTATTGTACCATTCCTATTATCATTTATATATATTCATGTTAATAAAGTGTTGTTTTTATTAACATGGTTGGTTAATTATTTCATAAGCTATGTCCCATTCTCATATGTACATACTCCCCTTCCCTTGTATTGTAAATACATTAATTAATTAACTTTGTTTAGTGGTCAGAGCAGAGCTGGAAAGAGAAGATGTTAACTGGTGGAGGCATGGTTTTAATCCCAACTCTTTGCAGCCAAGCTCCACCTGTTCCCCGTTCATTCCATAATTGTTTCATTATGTGTTTTCATTAGCTTTTCATAATTTTGCATGCAATAAAAGTACGCCGCTGTCTCCTGTCTGTAACAGACAGCCCTATCCGCCCATACTGACAGATGTTAGTTTCCTGCTGTAAGCGAGTCAGCATACGGTAGGTCAGTTTGCCATGTGTGCTCGGCAGCTGCTTGCATAGCACCCTTGCCCAGCCAGTCTTGTCGCCCTCCCCGCCCTGTCTAGCTCTGCTTTTGCTTTCAATCACTTCATGTATTCGCTTTTTGTGCATGTGGAACTCTATTCCTGTATTTACAATGTTCTCTCCACTTGTGTTGAGTGTTTTTTCGGAGGTCTCCTATATCTCTTACCCTTGTAGCTTTAAGTAATTTTAGGTTTGCACAAATGTGCACCATACCTCATGCTCTGACACCACTCATTCTCACTCCCATGTCGCACAGAGCACACCCCCTTCCATCCTTATCGGGTAACTCCCGACCTTAATTGTTTTACGCCCGAGCACAGAAACAAGAGCAGCATGTCGGAGGAATCGAACCGACATTGCGAGTCCATACTCCGGAACACTGTCACTATGAATGATTTTGTGCATTTTAAGGGCATCATGGGTGCAGGGGACTTTTATTGTAAGGCACTTAATCATAGTCCTTACCAATGTACCAAGAGAGCGGTGCAATTAGCCCCACATTAATATATATTATAGTCATTTAGAGAGTCTGTTATGCTAGTGTAAAATATTGGTACTTTATGGAGTTTGTGAGGTCTTTTTTGTATAACTATTAAATAAATTTCCATAATATGATTGTGCTAGTGTAGCAGTAGTTTGCATATATGTTTCAGTAGACTGAGGACTTAATCACAGGACATCTCAGTGTCAGTAACTTAAGCACATAACATCATGTTAGGAATGCCCTTAGAAATATAACGAAAATTGAAAGTGTTATTTATATGACTGAGAAAAAAAATTGGGTATTATTTCCACATATCTATATAACAGTAAGAAATATGTCTCCAGTAATGAAACTATATCATAAAGTAGGTGCCAGCTGTGTGAGTAAATTAAAATAATTGCTTAAGGTATTACATTAAGAACTCTTTTGCCATTCATTCATTTGTTTTATTTTGCCGAGCAATCCGGGTTTCTGAAGTGGCATACTGATACAATAAATTAAGTAGAGTGAGCTCTCTGGGTGATTTTATAAGGATTCCTAAGATAACGTTTAGAGATACGCACGCCATGAATAGGGAACATGAAGGCCAAATCCTAATACATATTATTTTTTCCTAAACTACTTAAGTAAGGATTCAT
The DNA here is from genome assembly GCA_029891345.1 of Dryococelus australis. NCBI lineage: Eukaryota > Metazoa > Arthropoda > Insecta > Phasmatodea > Phasmatidae > Dryococelus > Dryococelus australis. The sequence goes on along the minus strand of CM057009.1, from coordinate 169,501,571 downwards.
GGCTGCACTTTTATAGTTGTAGGAATTACATTGATATGTATGGCAGTGATGTTGGTTCATTGTGCGGAAAAAGGGAACCAAATTAGTTGTACAGTAATGGAACATATACTACAGTGCATATCGCACGTAAGAAGGAAGGGATAGTCCACACACGAGTGCTTATGCCAAAATGCATTCCGGCCTGCCGAATGCGGCATACCGCCTCGGCCTCATTTTTGTGCATACGGGCCGCATTCCAGGGCCGCCTCACCACTGCCTCCCCCATTGCGACACTTGTTAAAACGCCGCATCTCACATTGACACATGGAAGCGAGTGCGTGCTACGCCTCCTTCCCATGTCAGCACAAATCATATATACTGCAACACTTTGCTTCACTTCATTTATCACGTTTTCATAATAATTTATATTTCCATCTTAAGTCCTAAGTTACTTTCCATTTCATTCTTTGTATTTACTGATTACCGATCATCTTTATGGATAAAATTATATATCTATGATTATTCATTTTTCCTGGGACCTTAGCTTACATGATACTACCTCTGTGTGCATCGCTCTTACTTTTGTTTCCTCATGTAAAGTTCATGCAGTTCCATGTTAATTTCTTTTCAATAGTCACTTATCAGTTTTCCATGATTATGTACGGATACACGGTTTTTAATGCCGTGACAGTTAGTATAAATAATGGGTGTTGCAATAGAATTTTTCCACCCAACCCCCCCCCCCCCCCCTTTACATCTCGCTCCCACCACAGTTGTATTTCATTGCTAATTATAGGTTATATATATATATGTTCATCTTCGCCAGTCCCTCCACTCAACTCAATGGCACATTACCCTTGATTATGCCACAAACAAGGTTGGAATGGACCCTGCAATTAAATGAATTACTGTGGCTAACTGTTTTAGTCCCATCAGAAATGATACTTGCATCCGGGGTCATCCCTTTGAAACCCTCTTTGTTTCATGTGAGACGTGGCATTCTCGGCCTTGGACGAAAGGAGGATCCCGCCAGGCACTTTTCCCCCATTTTGCCCTGCTGGCCTTGAAGGAGCTTCAGGCAGCGGGGGCCTTTGTACCTGTTTACTGTGGGGTTCATACTTAAGACACAGTAATGTTCATTGGCAGTGTATACGAGTGCACTGGCCATTTCTGACCTCGGTGTGGGTACCCCATGAGTACAGTTTTCCTTGTTCCGTGTTGTATTCCTGTGTTGGCATGTAGCAAAATTTGTTTTCCCATGTTACCCATTAATGTGAACAACTCTCATTTTCTCAGCTTTCCCATGTATGTCTCATCTACATCTCCATGTGCATACCCATTATATTGTATTTCATTGCAAACTGTTACTTTATGTTTAATTACTTATAACAATTTATTTATATTAGTAAGTATAATCATTTCGTGTCATGTGATATTTTCCGTCTCTAATGACGCACACACAGAGGGTAGTTGCTTGGAACTATAGGTTCACAGTTTTTATATTGCAGAAAGTATAAAGTCGGCATCACAATATATTTTATAATAACAGCTAATTATGTTTGAATTCATAATCATTCCGAACTTTGATATTCCCTATATGACATTTTGCAAATGCTCGGTGACTTCCGCTTGATTCCTTAATACGTCACATAATGTTTTCTCAGACTATTTCGCTACGTTTCAGACACCCGCGAGGCAAACGCGGCCGCCGATCTATGGTCCTGTGACAGCCAGCAATATCCGCAGCATGGGTTGACAGCCGCATTCCTGCCGCTCGCCGACTGTTCGAGCGACTGTCTTCTGTCCTCTTCTAGTAGTAGGGATCCAGGCTTACCAACTCCTCTTCTCGCCTATCGTCGTACCTGTAGCAGCAAGGCGATATCCGTCATGCCGGCGGCCTAGGTTGACTGCACTGGCACAGGGGCGGAGCGCTCTGCGCAGGCGCCTGGCGTTGCCAGCGCAACGGCCGGCACGAGTTGTGCTGCTGTCAGGGAGCAATGACACTTTTCCCCGCCCACTTCGCACACACAGCCGTCACGGCTTTGCTAGTGCTTTATTGTTCTCCACAGCTGATCTTCCCCCGCCGGCGCCTTATAACCAACGTACTGGCATTGTTACGTCACTTTCACTACACACGATTATATTTTAATTTCCTTTCACATGATGTATCAGCTGACTTTTACAGCTTTATTTTGCTGATACCTCACGAATATTCAAAAAGATGTGGACTTATTGTTCCTTTTTTTTTTTTTTTTTTTTTTTGTTCATTTTCCAAGCCTTAAAGCAAGCTCACTTGCTTTACCTATGTATTTATGTCCACCAGCAATCTTCGTGAGACATAAATTGATTAAATTCTACAGTACTATTCATATTCTACTTATTGCGTGTAGACTATGTGGTATACATTTAACCCACTATAGTATTATGTTTTACTATATTCCAGCCTAAGGGGATTTCATACAACAAACAGAAACATAAGGAATATTACCTGTTACAGAATAGTTTTTTTCACCTTAATTTTGCATGTTCCTACTTTTCAAATAGGCTATTTCATTCCCATTTGTACCTGCATTTATTAAGTGTGTTCTTTATTTTCCCTCCACTAATCATAGAGTTCCAGTATCTATATGTTTATTTAATAGCATTTTACATTTTTATCCGTTCACCTTGACAACAGGTCTCTATTTACTTCTCTATGTTTATAATTGAGAATTGAAATAGCATGCCTCCTGGCATCATGTGTGTTTACAAATACTTGCTTATTAGGACTTATTATTAATATTATAACTGTTTGATTCTTTCACGGTCTTTTTCTGCCCTCAATGCAGCAACTAGTTATTACACCGTCGTTTTCAAGTGATATTTATATTCTTAATATCAAATGTGTATGCTCCTAATAGACACTTAGAATTACTTACTTTTGCTCCCCATTATGGCGAATGACACCATTTTTATTTACAATGCTTGTCCCTTAGACTTACAGGTCTTAAAGTATTATTTCATATGATAGAACTTGAGTCACATGCCTCTAGGCATTTTCATTTCAGTGATAATTATTATTTTGCTTTACAATGGAAGGTGATATATTTATTTTGGCTACTTAACAGTCAATAACTGTGTGTGAGGATCCAAATTTACTATCTATGATGTTTTAAAGATATGAGGTAGTCTTCCTTTATGACTACCAAATAAAATAGAATACAACACAATGAAATACAAAAACAAACAAAAAAAAAAGTGGAACACAGGCCAGTGTTTATCAATACTTATATATTTTTTAACATGCCTCATTGCATTCTGTACTAATAAATTATTAATTTAACACTCCTGCCTTGTGTGCAGAGATGTGTCTTGGTATATTGCACTTACCTTATACAGGACATCATGTTCTGTTGTATGGTGATATTTTCTCCCTAGATATAAGGAGTACTCCCCCCTTTCTAATACCCATGTCCCATATCTGCAGGTTTTATTATGTTCTTTTGCATGTATGTTGTTCAAAACACTTTTTATAACAAAAACATCCCGCTAGCAAGTAAGGAGTTTGTAAATGTGTTCTAGTGTATAGGTTAAGTTCGCAATTCTAAACATGCAATGTTGTACAACTTTTTACCGTAATAACTTATGTGTCATTTCTTTGGTTAATATCGCCTTTGGGCCTGATGTTATATTTCTTGCCAACGTGCTGATACTTATTCACTTTACCCAATTTGGTGGAATTTCTTATATGACTCTCTCAACAGTGACGGACACTTGTGACAACTTTCAGTGTAGTGAACTTTCCTAAAAGACAGTGCAACGTACAGATAGCGCTTTCACGATATTCCGTGTGTCTGCACCGACCTTTACGCTCCTGTGTGCGTGTATACTATGTGTAAACACGGTGACAGAAAGGTGTGAACTTTCAGCGCAAAGCACAGGGATACCACCTCCACAAACTTTCTTGCCATGGCGTCTGCGCCTATCTATTGTCAATTTTATATTTTTTCAGCTGTTTTTTATTTAAACTCACAGTGTTTTGTTTCTCATGAGAGGCCTATATATGTATATATTACATGAACCTATGTTACCAATGCTATTCCATGTGCATATCAATTCAGGGTTTAATTTTTAAATATGTGTTCATGATATCTCTTGTGTTACTATTTGTAGTAGCTACAAATAACTATCCCAACATTCACTTATGTATTTTAAGAACCTACTCACTGCAAAATCTTATCTCCACTAAAGTGCATTATAATACTTTCACGCCACACCACATGCGTTTAATTCGAGGTTATTGTCTACCTCTATAATTACTGTTCAATATTATTTTCTATTCTTTGTTCGCTACTTATTGTGTATTGTTTAGGTTACATGTTTGTTGCTATCACTACTTGTGCGTTATTAAGTTTCAAACTTCAACACGTGGGTACGCCATGTTATCCATCACAGTAATAACCGCCTAAGGTTTTTAAGAAAGTTTTCTCATGTTGTGTCAATATGTAACAATTGTTGTACTTATCTGTCTGTACTCACATCTACTCGTTATACCAGTGTATGTTAAGTAATTTAGTGCACAACCAAGCACGTACATGAAACAGGCTATGAACTGCTCCGCAAGTCTTCTTGCTCTTGCAAGCCAAACAAAAACACGCCGCTACCAACATCTGGAGTGCCGCCTACGTTTAATACAGGTAGTTTTTCTCCATTGCATTAATTTCCCCTTATGTCCTTTGCTTTAAATTTTGACTAATGATTTTAATTTTTTTTTTGTCATTACTATTGTCCACTTATTATTACTTCAACCAGAAAGCTATTTCATTGCTACTACCAACTTGTAAAACTTTATAGGATTATTGCCACATTGTTCAGCGCACCCGTACAGCACGTGTGCCAAACTTCCAAACTTCCTCTAACCATGTCCATCATCTAGCTTTAAGGGGTTACATTTTCTTGACATTAAATGAGGCGGTGGACATGCTTCCTTCTCTCCTGTGATTGCGTTGCCCAATGTGGTCTGATGGATTAAAGGTAATTTTGGCCACACTCATCTTGTAAAACTTTCGTATGTTACTTTATTAACGTTTCAATGTATGGTGATTTTGACTCTCCCTACCTTGCCACTTCCTACCATTTTCCCTTTATCAATTATCTCTTACTTAATGCATAATATTGTTGTTTTTTCTACGAGGTCTCGATTCTAGCCTTGCCCCTACGATACTGCTCTTAAGTATTACTGCGAATGTCACCATTCGTCATCTTCTGTCCCTGACCTGAGCTCCTCAGCCTGCATCGCCACTACATACCTTGGAAGGCTCCATCTTGTTTTTTGATTTTTCTACACACCTGTCCACAGCTGGGATGGCTATTTATTTGACTTGGGGGGTCGTGTAACGGCCAGAGGAGAGTCGCACACGAAAGTACATGTTAAGGTACGACACAGTATGGATTTTGATTGCTTGCAAAACGTCATGTTGACCCACTGAGGGCGTAGCATACATAAGACCAGGAACGCTGCGCCCTCCCCCCACCCCCAGAGCCACGACGACACGAGAAGTACGACTACGTTAGTTGCCGGAGCTGGCAATGTGAGCATCAAAATATCGAGGCTTGGAGGAGCTTCCAGGTCCTCTTCGGTGTTATTGGTGAGCATACCTCGTGCTAGCGGTTAGGGCGCAAATCATCGTTCGTGACCCCGTCCATCTCCCCTTTGGAATAATAATATTGGAAAGACTAGGGACTTGAGATTATTCCTGTATTGCTACTTAATGACAATGAGCAGCTTGTGCGTAAGTGTTAATTGAATATTGTGTATTTAGTAATAAGTGTAATGTATTTAACCATTTCTATTTGCATTTATATATATTCATGTTAATAAAGTGTTATTTTATGCACCCCGGTTGGTTCATGATTTCATAAGCTATTCTCCATTCTCATATATATATATATATATATATATATATATATATATATATATATATATATATATATATATGTGTGTGTGTGTGTGTGTGTGTGTGTGTGTGTGTGTGTGTGTGTGTGTGTGTGTGTTCTCCCCTACGCTTGTATTGGAAATACTTTAATAAATTAACTTGGTTCAGTTGTCAGAGTAGAGTTGGAAAGGGGAGACGTTACGATTTGTAGACTAGCTTGTCTTGTATATTGTAATCATGCTGCTGCTACGATTTTGTAACTGTGCCACTTATCTAATCTGCTCCCACAAAATTATATAAAGAGTGTAGGAAGATGCAGTCATGAAAATGTAACACAGTTGCATTACAACAGAAAAATAAACTGCGAATTGCATAATTTTAATAAGGTTTCAAGCATATAAACTAGTATATTTAAAAGGAATTAAAATAAATAGATAAAATAGGCAGATTTGTGATATGATGTCGACAACGAACCTCTATCCTTTTTGCCCACTGTTAAGCGAGTTCAGCGCAGCAGTCACCAGGACTCTACCGGGCACCCATGCGCAACAGTGCGGTCCATGCGTCATTTCGAACGGAACTCGAAGACGATGAATCAGTGCGACAAGTGCAACAGTGATAGTGTGTGTATAGCAGAGCAAAGTGCTGTGTGATACAGGGCAGAGTGGCCACACCAAAGTGTTTCACGCGCACAAATACAGGGAACTAGAACCCGAGCTCTATGTTTGCAAAAGTGTGCTAAGCACGCAAGGCAATATCTCACAAAGACACATGGGCATATATAATGATGTAACAAACTGCCAAAGAGCCCCTGCGAGAAATCGCAAGTCCTTTTTGTATTTTTAATTCCCACATGTCTCATTCCCATGCCATTCACCCAGATGTGCCAATTGTGACACCGGCTGTGCATGAGGAGGCATACAACAATTCACATCACAACCACCATTCTCTAAATGTGCAAATGGTATATTTTTAATGCAAACATATATGTGACGTTGCTAAAATATTTCGTATATGTTTTTATTTGGACATTTTAATACAATTCCACACATAGAAAGATGTAGGCATGTATTGCAAACACATAGATATGGGTTAAATATGTCTACTTTGTTATGTAGATGAAAACCGACTACAATTTTAATATGTGTCGTAAATATTTTTCATATCTAGTATTAAGATGCACAAGAAGGCATACATACAAACAAGACAATATATATTTTTTTAAATTTCCAAATGTATAGGTTTTACTGTTTGGGAGGCTGTTAATGTAATTTAGTTGTGTAACATATTTTATGTTAATTATATACTCACTTTTACCATAATATCTATAATTAACATTTCTTCAGATTTGCGACAGAGACTTTCAAATCAATAATGAAAATTTACGATACCCAGGCCAATCTAACAAGCTACTCATCTGGCATAACAGCCAAGCTAGAGTAGAAATGGAGAGTCTAAGGAAGCAGAGAGTGGGAGATGTCAGTCTTCTTGGTAGGTAATGATTTCTCATATAGTTAGCAAATGAAATAAACCAGTGTTGTAATCAGAACTTGATTAAAGAGGGAACATACAATTATTATTATATATTTTATAGTATTAAGGACCCATTTCATTATTGTAACAACAGAAAAATGTATGTTTATTCATATTAATATACAATGTTAAACAGTCTAGGAGGTCAATCATCATGTAACACACATATTGGAGGTTTGTCAACTGAGGAAGGGACCATCTCCCATGGACCTTCCTCAAATATGCCCCTTGAGACAAACACATTGGTACTGTTTATGTAAGTTACTCACCACACTTATCTTCCACTACAGGTCAAAAATTACTAATGCACATTTTCGACAGGTAATTTTCGTTATGCAGCTGAACCTTGGTTGCTGACTCCAGTGTTACGAGTAAAAGATGGTACACCAGAGCAGCAGTAAACATATGATCACTATTCAGCCCAAAATTGAATCGAAAAATTCTTTAGGGTTCCTGAAAACCTGGTGGCATTGTGTGAGGGGGGACGGTGTATTGCACTACTCGCCTCTTAATGTCAGTCGCATTGTAACTGCATGTGTGGTTCTACACAACACAATGATCCGTTATAGGGAAGTATCCTGTGGTAAAAGTAGAATCATTACAGTAGTTCAGATTGAGAATTAAATACTGTACGTAAAATAATCTGTTTATTTTTTACCTATTGACCAATAATATGCACAGCACATGTGCATTTATTGAAGCCTTGCATTTGAAAACTTTTACAGCTATTGTTTTTCCTGTAACTTTTTTATGACAGCCGGCGTTACTGAATGATTCAAATTGGCAATATATACATAGTATGAACATAGATATTGATGGTGTTTAGGACCACACTTCTATGGTAAACAAATGATGTGATTTCCAATTGTAGAGCCATAAAGATTTACTACATGGAAGTGGCAGAAACCTTTCACACCAACTAACATTTGCTTTCAATGCAGTTGCCTTTCTATTTTTTTTTATGTACCATGTTATCGCTATTCATATTGCATAAAGAACAACAGTGTTTATGGATGACTTTTCGCACCTCCTCAACGTTTACATCGCAGTATTTGCAGCTGTTCAGTTTATCAAACACACAAAAGCCCTTTACTTTTGAACACCCAGGAATGATTAAAACAGTGACAATTTTTGTCATTATTAACCGATTTTGCAATGTGAGCTATTATACTCGCATAATTGTTATCAAACACCTAACCACAAAGCATGGAATACACGTAAAATTCGCCAGTGTTTACAAACACAGTGTGAATGATTAGTGCTTTGTTATATTCACCAGAATAATAATTTATCACCGTGATATTTACATATTTACTTTCGTGTGATGACATTATTTTTGGCCAGAATTATCAGTTTAAAATAACTTAAAAAAATAGGTTGGCCATTTCTTCCACAGCGAACCAGTACTTAGAGATTTAGATTGGTATATATTTGTATGTGTAGCGATAATGTTTTGACCTAGATAACGACCTAAATATAAGTGGTTCTTGTTCGATTGTTTGTTTGTGGAGTGAACAGTATAAGTTTAACGCGACCAATATTTAATTACTTTCTGCATGTATGTACGTACAGTAAATGAGAGAATGCTGTATAACATGTGGAACATTTTAAAACTGAATGTCTGCAAGTTTTCATTTTAAAAGATGTCCAGTACTGCGGTTCTCGATACATATAAATTAGCAATTTCCTTGCTATTCTATAAATACTAGAATTACAACAGAATTTCATGAATAAACATAATTTTATCCATATTTTGCATTATTTTGTGTTATTTTGAGGTTCACAAAATCTCTAGGCCCTGGGTATACTGTCTGTGATTGTTAATTGCAAATATAAATTAAAACTACATTGCCTAAAATTCATTTTCCAAAATTTCAATAAATAAATTTATATAGTTCGTCATACTGCAGACATAAAACTGCCCATTGCATACTATTATATTTTTCCATGAGCTATGTATTGGATGTTTAGCAAGTCCTGCAATTATTTCTCAGAACCAAATGCCTGCCATGTGACATAACATCATTCTTATTAAAAATGAAGTGCATACAGTACTTTTCCTGTTACAGGCTCCCAGTCATTGCCCACACAAAATCGGGACATCCGAGGGATATCTGATGAATATCCTTTCCGATCATGTGGTATATCCCATGGATATCCTACAATATCCCTGGGATATCCCTGGGACTCCATGGGACTACCAAATCATCACATTCAGGACGTCCGCAGGATATCCCTTCAGGAACTCCACTGGATATCCCTCCAGGACCTCCGCTGGTTATCCCTCCAGGATATCCACAGGATATCCTTCCAGGACCTCCGCTGGATATTCCTCCAGGACCTCCGCGAGATATCCCTCCACGACCTCCATGGGATATCCCTGCATGACTTCCATTGAATATATCTCCAGGACTTCCATGGGATATCCCTCCAGGACCTCAGTGGGATATTGTTGCAGGACAATGGGGAAATCCCTGCATGTCCACTCAGAGATACACTTGCAGCATCTCCATAGAATATCTCTACATGATACCCGTGGAATTTCCCTGCTGGATGTCTATAAGGCAACTGCTAGCCTTCAAAAATTATTATGCTGAAATGTCCATTTTTATTCACAGCAGGAAACCAGTATTCACATCAAAGTACAGTGTTCTTAATACTTTATACAAACATGTGAAACTATGACCTCTGTAGAATGATACGAGTTGACCAATAAGCTTACCTTATTTGATGATGACGTTACATTCAATCTCAGTCCTCCAATGAAATATGTAAGTATGGTCAAAGGGCACATTTCATTATGTTTTATTGACTATATATATATATATATATATATATATATATATATATATATATATATATATATATATATATATATATATATATATATATAAGAAAACACTGTACCAAAAATTCAGAGAATATATACATTAAAACACTACATGGAAGCAAATGTGTGCATATATGAAAACAAAGTTAACTCCAGCAATTAAATGAGTTAAGTATTGGGTTAAACATAAAAAAGATCAGAAAGTGAACATCATTAGGTACATATAATATTCTTACAACTTTGAGATGCTGTCAAACACTCATCAAAATTTACACAAATGGGAAAAGTGAAACATTCCAAGTACTATGCATATAAACGACCTAGAATAATAAATACTACACAGGTAAAAACTAAATAATACTCAATGCAAAATGTAAATTCCTATAGCCTGACATTTTTATACTGCTTATGGCAACAATGCCAAATATATCTTAAGCAGGATGACCGCAAAGCTTCAGATTTATCAGGTTACTATTAAAAAATTATACTATTTCAAGAATGGATTACAGTATTTATTTGTACTAAATATGGTAGGGCTATTTGATTACTAGCACAACAAAATACCACAGCATGTTCGTGTTTACACATTGAAAATTGCAAATTACAATTACAATTTTTACAGCAGAAAGCAGTGACGCTGTTTAAAAAAAATAACTTTAACCCAGACCTGCCAATGCTATGGAAACGCAAACGGTTACCTCCCCCCCCCCTTTTTACTTTAAACGTTTTCTGCTGGTGATGCTTATAAGCGTCGGACAGCATTCAGGCATTATCATCTAAATGCACTGCAACAGACTGTGGATATGGTTCACTGCATACTTTGTCAATTTATTTTCATTATGCTCCCTAAACACCTTTAAATCCTATTACATATTAATAAAGTAGAACTACACTATTAAGATCCCTCATTGTTACCAAAAAATGGGGTTATTATTGAAGGATTGAATCAAGAGGAGTGTTTGGGAAATATTGAGTTGATTTTGACCCATCCCGACATACAATAAAATAAGGGTGATTTCTATTTTTAGTGTTCACCAAGATAAACACAATGCATAGCGACCAAAGAAAATGCAGACAATTATTCCCCTCAAATTTCAAACTTTTCCTAACTGAATTTTTCACGCTTCCTAAAAAAAAATGGGTCTTAAAAGAGAGGTGGCATTAATAAAAGGTGTCTCAACAGCGAGGTTCTACTGTACTACATTTTCCCATCTTTCTACCAGACAAAAAACCTGATGATGTACACTGATATTGCAACAATAGTCAAATTTTTCGTTGTGGTGAGAAAATGGAAGCCATCTTGTTTATTTAATAGTGGCTGAAACTGTACTGTCCCAATACCTTCATAATGAACAGAATTAAACTACATTTAGTAAATTATATGTATGGTTGTACTGTGTCCATCTTTTTATGAATGACTTGAATGGACCTGGATAAATATTATTAGTTTACACGGGCATTCAGGTTTTTTTTGTTGGTCCTTTTCTTGAACTAGAATAATTTTATGCAAAATATAATGCAGCTAATTTTATTACTTCTGAATCAGTTTCAACAAAAGTATGTTCATAAGATCACAGAAAACTGTCATTGTATTTAATTCATAAATGGGAATCCACTGGCACCAAAGCTGAAGTTAAAAATTTTTACAAGACTTTTATTTATTTTTTGTTATAGTGTAGAAGACAGGGTATTCTTTGGGAAATATTATGCATTAACAACAGTCCACTGTACATTGAGTTAAATTGCAACACTATTCAGTGGTACACAAATTATTCACCTTTCAAATGCACATACTTAATTTTACACATTGTTACAATATACATTAACTTTCAGGGTGGTGTAGGGGGAGGTGAAGGTGATGGTAGGGCTGAGATGAGGTGTTGGAAATATCTATGTTCGTTTTTTTTAATACCATATTATTACTACAAGGTATATTTAGGTTACTTCAGGTTTGTGATAATGAAGTTTCACTGTAAATAGGCTTTGTAATACAATCAGTCACAGCCAACCCAAGTTGGCTCTGACTCCAAACCAGGGCCACTCGCTCTACAATCACCCCCATCCCCTATTTTTTTGTGGTCCTGACACACGTATATCTTTATGTAACAGGTTTGGGTTCTTATTGAAACATTTGGATAAATTATACATAAATATAAAGCATTTGTGCTATTATATATTAGACTAATCTAAATTAATCCAAATTGAGTTTTGTTTATTTCTTTTTTCCCTTCGGTTAGCCACACTAGATTAAAGTGCACATTTATCTACATCCATGACTATGAGGAAGAATTGAATTTCAGTTGGAAAAAATCATTTTGTGCCCTTACACTATTAAACATTATTTTTATCAAGTGCATCATGTAATCCTTTCATTGGAAAATATGTTGCCCACCCCCCCTTTTTACCAATTTATGTTGGTGGCCTATCTGATATAGCCCTAATTATAATAAATGCCGCTGTGTGTTATATTCCCTCTCTTAACATTTTCAGATTTGTGATGTTACCTTTACTTGTTTCCAGATTTCCTTTTACTTAAGTTGTAAAAGTGTTAAACATTTTTCCCTTGCAGGTATTAGTCAATTTTTGTGGTTCCTCCTGCAATGTTATAACAGGGTTAAACTACATTGAATTACATCCAAACTCTACCTTCATCATATGCCTTGTATACTGTAAGATTCGACTACTTCGGCAGAAGCTGCTATATAGGTTAAAAACAAAATTGAGCCAAATTTTTTTGCTACAACATCATATTTTTATGAAGCATATTTCTACAGGAGTCTGCTAGCCACACTTGCCCTAGTAACGTTCCAGATGATAAAGTGAAGGAAAACAAGTCAATATTTCCTCAACATTTCTGGTAGTTTCAGATCTAATTTTATTTGTTGCGGCATCTGCTAATGCACCTAAAATCTGCACATAAAATTTATATAAAAATATAGCAAGTTTATAACATTTCTGCAAGTTCACTACGGTCATATTTTCCCTTAAGAGTTACACCTGAAATTTAGCATATTTCTTGGGATGATACATGTTAGAAGTTTTGTGTTTTTAAGTGCGCATTTTTGCTTACTGTATACTGCATTTACAAAAATATAACTTTAAAATCTTAATTGAGCTAAAATAAAACCAAAAAATCTTGTAGTATACCTACCAATTCTGTACATTTTACCATTTAACCATTTCAACAACTGCAACAATTGTTGTTGGGCTGATTAGTTAGAAATCACAAGTGCACAGAACTAGGGTCGGACCCTTGTTTAATGTTCCTGTATGTAACCAGTTCTTTATAATAAAATGCATTATAGGATTCCTAAATCAGTTTCTCAGTATCCACTACTCTGTTCTGATGTGTTTGAATTGTACATTTTTGGTCGGCTCAGACTTGTATGGTACTCAGTGCAAGTACTATGGAAGGCCTAATTTAGTAAACTAAGAGAGTAAAATGGAAATTTAAAATTATGTTTATATATTAAAATTTATTTATACATTTTTATACTAACTCATATTCACATACAGCAAAAACACGTTAATTCCTGGGTCTCTTCAGCATCTGGCGATAGCAGATTCGTCAACCCCAAAAAGTATATGGCATACATATGTGAATATCTAAAAAAATCAAAAGTAACATTCACATTGTTATGGTCAACTAGGTTAAATTATGAAACACTAGGCTAAATAAAACTATTCTCGTGGTCTGTCTCAGTTACAAAGGCCACTTTCTGACAGTTGGATAGAACCACCAACATTGTGCCGGTGCAATAAGACATGGCATCATTTGCGACGCCTGTCATCAACTGGCCTGCAACCTGCTTTTGTATCCACCTATGGTGGCAGCACCTACCTACACATTATTAGTACGTCATTACTATTTTAGAATCAACAGTATTGTATTTCGTGTTCTACCCCTCATACCACCTCTGAATACACCTAACAGAGATAAATTGGTTTCAATAATGGCTTGAATACCACACAGCGCATCATTAAAATAAATAGTATCGTAAGTAATTCCCATACACTTTCACTGCAACCATGTCAAAACCGGTACTAGACAAATGTTTGCAGTACACTTTGTGTGCAGTTACAGTAACATTTGATATGTTATAGTTGCACAAAACCGCAGTTAAAAATAACTTGGGGTACTTTCAGTAAAATACACATTTCTTTCACTTTGGAGTCTCATTTAAGTTTTATAGTAGAAAATTTTCTGCAATTGCACACTTTGGATGCGGTTGTTTGTAATTTTGCAGTAATTTCACACTTTTTTAAAGATATGTACATATAAAACTTCAAGTTTTTAATTAACAGTATTTATTTTATGTATCCACCTACAGTAACTAATTACATTAAGGAACATACTCTTTCATGTGTCATAATAACTTAGGCAGAAGGATATGCTATATATACAACAACACTGATGCTACTTACCAGAAATGTCAAAAATTCGCCTTCGTAGATGAAACTGAGTTGGCCTATATCTAATCAACAAGCACCATTAACAAAAACTTGCTTATTTCCTCACTTGGCTGATTATCATGCAGCCAAGAGACAATTGAGTCAAGATTATATGGTAAATACCAATAAAACTGAAGAATAAATTTTTATCCTAGTTTGTTATAAGAACTGACGGCTGATGTCGATTTTTTATGTTTATATAACGCTTTGGTTTTTACGCCCAAGTGTACAAAAACTGAAATTTTCTTATTTCCAAAATGCATACTAATACACAGCATAACACCTAACTAAATTAGCAAAAGTACTCCATTTCATTAGTAAAGTAATTATTTCTTCATACAAATTATTTATATAGTTGATTCATAACTTCGGCCTTTTATGAAGCCCTGCTAAAGTCCTACTTCCAGGATATTCCTCCGCCTCGTGCAACTTAAACTTAACTAAGTCTGTAAGATTACACCAGAGGGACAACGCACCGGATTCGTGCGTACTCTGTTGTAACAGTATTTTATATAAGAACTATTTCTTACTAGGCTCTACCATCACACATTTTTTCTCACTGTTTTTATTCAATTTATCAATGAAGAATGCAATTTATAGATGAAATATGAATAATATTATCAATATTAAACTATTATGAACACCAGTATAAAACACTTGTGTTACACCACATATTTAGGAAACAACCAACCACGTAATACATGGAGAGATTTTTTAAAAGTTTGATTTAAAAAAGGCTGAAGAGACCGTGAATGAACTGTATCAAATATTTCTGTGTGACATTGACAAAATGAAATGCACATTGTCTAGAAACTTTAACATTTGTACCATAAAATTATTTTTACATAAAATGCTCTTGATAGCATATGTCTTGGAATGCTACATGTTAGAAGTTTGTGTTTTTAAGTGCGCATTTTTGCTAACTGCATACAGCATTTACAAAAATATAACTTTGAAATCTTAATTGAGCTAAAATAAAAACAAAAAATCTTGTAGGATACCTACCAATTCTGTAAATTTTACCATTTAATATGCATTTTGAGTATCTTAATATTTCGAAAAGCCTACAAATAGATTTATGACATTTAAACACATTGAAAGTGTTTGTGTAACATCAAGAGAATTACAAGGGAAATTATGTGAAATTTCCATATTTAGTACTAAATAGTACTCCAAAGAAATGGTAAATAAAACTGGTTTATTTTGGTGTTTAAATCAAACAAAAATTTTGCAAAACTTGGGAGTAAATATACAGAAACTGTAAAAAATTTTGGAGTAAATATTTTTAATGGAGTTGAAAATACCGAAAGTTTTTAAACTTTAAGTTAGTCACCTACATCAGAGTCATGACAACAATAATTTAACATCAATTCAGTAGAATCCCATTTTACACTTTGACGTGTGCCCACGTGATCCCTTACCCTTAGCCCGTTTGCCTGCCGCAACAGGTTCCGTAACACACAGTGTGTGTGCGCGCTCTACGAATGCAAAGCCCAATGCAGTGTGGCAAGGAACGACGCATGTGCAGAGCAGAGTGAGCGCG
This sequence comes from Dryococelus australis, assembly GCA_029891345.1. Classification (NCBI taxonomy): domain Eukaryota; kingdom Metazoa; phylum Arthropoda; class Insecta; order Phasmatodea; family Phasmatidae; genus Dryococelus; species Dryococelus australis. Next base: position 169,485,319 of record CM057009.1, on the reverse strand, counting down.
ACCACGTGCACGTGGCGCAGGAATCCGAAAATTGTCACTGTGAGATTTCTGTCACGTAATTTGTGCTATAAAAGGGCAAGGTAAGTTCACGCAAGGGCACCCAACCTATAAAGACGCCTGCCTTTGTAGCCCTTAATCCCTCAGTGTTTTCGAAGTGTCTTTTTGTAATTTCCTGTAATGTTCATTCACGTGTCTTTCATCTCCACATCATCTACGCAGTGCAATTTTTTTGGTATAATGAATAGTATTTACAGGGCTAATTTTAGGAGCAATATGTAACAACCGGCACGCAGGGTACGTGTCCAATTTGCAAATGTTGTATGCAAGGAAGTAGTGCGAGGCGGGGTGCCATGTCGGCCGGCACGCCGCGCAGAGAAAGTCAGTAGTCGTTCGTGTTTGTGAGGGGTATGCCGCGTCATGTCGGGTTCGTGTTTCACGCGCTTGGGCAACCACTACCATGTTGGACTAATCATTTCACAGCAATAGTTACTTTAGCATACCGTAACCTTTTTCGTCTTTCAGCTGCACGAGACTCCACTGCTCCTCGCACCTACCAAGTGTTTCCATTACCTGGGTAAGCTTACATTTTAATTAAGTTATTTCATGTGATCATGTGTCTTTTGCACAATATTACCCGAGCTGACGGGTTTGTACGTAGCACAAAATGTAAGCTTTTCCCGACGGGAATGTAATCATGCACTGAATAAATCGCAGCAGTGACGAGCTACCACATGTGGTTTATTTCCAGTTCGCCGCGAAACATTTAAGGTAAGGGCTTTCTCCCGCCAATTTTCTCAACGTGTAACTTTCTGTGCAAGTATGATTGAACTGGTCACGAGTTGGCGTAATAAGTAACCGTGCTTCTTATGTGTGTGTGGGGAGCCCAGATATCCCACAACACAGCAAGTAAGGGAGTTATTCAGTAAGTATTAATTTATATTCTACGAGGAGACAACAACTGCATTTTGAGGATTTGTCACATCCCGCGCACACCATCTTGCGATTCGCGGGAGAAAATTTCCGGAAAAAAATGTTTCGATACGTGATACGGTATAATTGTTGCCGAATTTGGACACGCTATACGGAACTTGGCCAGATACGCGATACGGCACTAGACTGCAAAGTAAACAACTGGGGTGGATACTTTACAGTACACTCTGAATGATTGTATTGTTTTACCTTTACGATACGCAATAGGGAACACTTACCATAATTATATCATTTTTAAACTAGACCTGTAACTTAAAAGGACTTTTAACATACAGAGTAACAGGGCACATTATTAGAGTAGAACTATGTTAAGCTAGTACATTTCTAAAGGGACCTAAGAAATGTCAGCCTTATGTAAAATAAAAATTTATTGAAAAACATATTTGTGGACCAAGAGAAGGTATCTTATAAAGCAACAAAATGTAAGATGGGATATTATAACTGCATTCCACTGTATTCACAAGATACATGATCACGAATGCAAGTTATAGAGACAATTTACAACCAAAAGACATTTTGATAACTTACTTTTGCTATTTAAGCATCCTATATTTTGAGTGCTGGAGCCATGCTTTGATGCACAGATCCACATCTTTGTCCGTTGATGACTTTGTATGTTTCCGAATTACTTCAGTGAAAAAACACAGGTTTGTATTACCTTTAACCACAGTACAATACATAAAAAACTATTATTTCAGACTGTGAAGTAAATTTTTCTGCTAGTTGCACAATATATGAAAATATGCAGTGGTAAATTATGGATGTTGTAGACACTGAAGGATCTTCATACACAAATAGCAATACATTTTGAGACAGCACTTTCCAAATTAAATTTTTTTTTTGTTTTTCAGAAAAGTTACAATTATTACCACTACTTAAAAATTTTATCACTCGTCAAACAAATCTAACCTAGAAATTTTTATGGAAATGGATGAATCAATACAATAGGCTTGACCTAACCAAAAATAGTATTATCAGTTGTTACATTGGAAACATACAATCTTACGTTCAAAACAAAAATGAGACCCTCAAATTATTCAGCTTTCTATACTATGCTCGTTCACAAGGTACATTGTCGCAAATCACATTCACTTTACCACTAGAAAACGCCCAAAAAACCAAGCGTGTTTAAAATTTCGTAGTCACCTTTTAAGAGATTATAATGACCAGCACTGCAAACGCCCACGGCCAAAGACAAAAAATATCTATCTAGCAAATCAAATTCACGAAAACGAAACTTCAAACCTCAAACACCAAAGCACGAAAATATTCCAGAAATCACATACAGTGATGTTAGTCAAGGTGTCGGAACAGCGGTAGAGATCTCCTACACGTTCGGGCAAGCAATTTGACATTTGTATAATGCGTAGGAGGCTGGCAACTAGTGCCAAGGTGTTGGTCAATAAGAATATTGGTTAGGTGAGGAGCGGTGACTATAGTTTTGGAATCTCGGTGGAGATAAATTACCCAAGCCATCAGATATTGTCGGGTTGACAATATCGTCAAATCGGAGAGTAGCTGTTGACTCGTTCCTCAGGGTCGTTCGGCCGACGACCACGACAAATCCTCCAAGTACAGTTCTCGTAGAATAAAATTACTATTGACTGAATAACTCCCTAATTTATGTATTATGGAATATCTGGGTTCCCACACACCCATACGAAGCTCGGGTACTTATTATGCCAACATGTGACAATTTCAATCATACTTGCACAGTGTATTATTACATTCCCGTCGGGAAAAGCTTACATTTGGTGCCATTTACGAACCCGTCAGCTCGGGTAATACTGTGCAAAAGACACATGGTCACATGAAGTAACTTAAGTACAAATTAAGCCTACCCAGGCGATGCAAGCACTGGGTAGGTGCGAGAGGCGGTGGAGTATCGGGCAGCTAAAATACGAAAAGGTTCCGGTATACTAAAATAACTATTGCTGTGAATTGATTAGTCCAACACGGTGATGGTTTTCTGATAGCTCGAAACATGCGCCTCGACATGATGCGGCATACCCCTCGCAAAGATGAACGACTACTCACTTCCTCCACGCGGCATGCCGGCCGGCTTGGCGGGCTGGCACCCTGCGTTGAACTATTTCCTTACACATAACATTGGCAAATCGGACATTTACCTTGCATGGCAGTTGTTAGATATTGCTCCTAAAATAACCCTGCATACATTATTCATTATATCAAAGCATAGCACTGTATGGATGATGTGGAGATAAAAGCCATGCCAATGAACATTACAGAAAATCACAAAAAGACACTTCGAAAACACTGAGAGCTTTAGGGCTGCAAAGGCAGGCGTATGCATTAGTTCTGTCCCCTTGTGTGAACTTACCGTGACCTTTTCTTGCACAAATTAAATAACAGAACTTTCATAGGTTCTATTTTCGGATTCCTGCATCACACGCACTTAGGTGCGCTCACTCTGCTCTGCACCTGCATCGTTCCTTGCCACACTGCACCGCACTTGTGCTCGTAGAGCATGTATACACACTGTGTTACGGAACTTGGTGCAGCGGGCAAATGCACTAAGGGGGAGGGGTCATGTGGGCTCACGTCAACACCCCCCCCCCCCAATCCACACGAGACTGTTTGCAGCCGCACACGTCACTGATAACAGATACTCCTCTTTGTGCCTGCCCATCGTGAACATAGCACATAGGGGCTTATCGCCAGCCTCCTACGTTCTGGAACTGCTGGCTGCTGCCGTCGTTCTGCATGTTTTTGCCATCTCCACGACGCAATGAATGATGAAAACATGACATGAACTCCCTTCTTACTTGTTATGCTATATACATCCCGATGTAGCCATGAACTATTCGGCTCCCTCCTTACTTGTGTGATGAACTTTGAAAATTACCTCCCTTCATACTTGCTATGCGATGAAAAACGAAATGAACTCCCTCTTACTTGCATTGATATGTACAACGAACTCCCTTCTTACTTGCATTGATATATACAACGAACTCCCTCATTATTTGCATTGGTGAAATTAAAATGACCTAACTTTACTCTTGTACGATGAAAAATGCGATGAACTCCCTTCAGACTTGCGGTGCTATATACAGTGAACTTACTCCAAACTTGCTATGAAATATGTAATGCTCTCCCTTCATACTTGCAGTGCTATATATGGAATGATCTTCCTTCTTACTTGCAGTGATATATACGGCGAATTCCTTTCTTACTTGCGATGCTATTGTTAAATGAACTCCCTTCTTACTTGCAGTGATATATACAGCGAACTCATTTCTTACTGTCAATGCTATAGTTAAATGAACTTCCTTCTTACTTGCATGAATATACAATGAGCTCCCTCCACACTTGCACGATGAAACTTAAATGAACGCCCTTCTTACTTGCGGTGATATATGTGTGAGTTTGTGCAATGTTTACACTTAGGCATGTAGTTGTTAACTATGGTAAACACTATTCTTGCGTGTTAAAATCAAAACGAAAAAAAAAAAAAAAGTGTGGTGACTGCTTTTCTGTTTCCTGTGCTGTTTTTGCTCTCCTGGCCAGCTAGGAGTTGTGTCGATTCCATAGCTGGGCGCGGAAAAATATGTGAGTGGTGTAGGTGCCGGAAAAGACGTGGGAAATATGCTGGTTATCTGTTGTGGAAACAGTAGTGTTGGTTGGTAGGCAGAAAATTGCGATAGGTAAGTTGTTATATTTGGGAGTGGTAGAGGTAACAGGGGTAGGGTTGGCAATGGTTGCGAGCACTGGCCATGCAGTGCCGTATGATTGGCAGCTGTCATGGGCGCCCCGCCCACAGGTGATGTATGGTTGCAGACATCCTCGACCTTGCAGTGAACTTCCTTGACTTGCGCTCCCTCTTCGTCTGTTCCTTCACTCTCGATGTGAAATACCATGTTTACTGTGGTGATGCAATCTATATCCGTTTCCATTGCTTGCATATTGTTTTATATGCTGTCTTCTGTTTGGCACACTGAATCACCGGGCTAGTTGCCCGTGAGTAAGTCGGTTGAAATATTTGTGATCACGGTTGATTTCAACTGTCCAACGCACTCGTCGCAAATGAACCGCAATCCAGTTGCAGTGTGTAACTCATGCATTCTTGGTGCAGGTGCATATGGCATCATGCACATGTGCTCGGTGTGGTTCCCGATCCTGTGCATAACAAACTTCCACACAAATGTAACTAGGGTAAATTTTGGATTTCGTTGATACTGTCCGAATGTTCTGTCACTTGCTCTTCTCCGCGGTTGCTTGCGACACAGTTGCTTGCCGGACTTGTCTTTCGATCGCAATTGCAAAATCGGGTCACAATATCGTATCTGTCTTGCACATACAGTGATTTTTGACGCACACACTGCAGACACAGTGGTCCCGGTGCACCATACTGCATCTGACCAGCCATGGAGGCTAGACAACACTACCACACAAGCGCGGAAGCGCGAGCGTGGTACGTGGAAGCACAGTATGCAGAAGCATGATAGCACGATTGCGCGGCAGTCCTGCACGGCATGGCCAGGGGTCAACAGATAGCGGGCTCTCAGCCATACTGCTCGGCGCATGGCAGAGGGTGTGGGCGAAGGAGCTGTCAGATGTTCCTCATTTTTCTTGTTACTCCTTCTCCCTCCTCGAGGCATGGAGCGACGCGGGCGGATGGGAGGGTTAGCACGCTCGACTCGCCCTGATCTTTGTCCCGCTTCTGTGACATCACGTCGCTGTCCCAAGATGGTGGCTCCTCGCCACTTTCTCGCCACTGCTCCCTTGTGTTGAAGTAATGGCGGCACTAAGCTCTTTTGGCGCGCTTTCCTCGCCGGCCACGTGCATCCTCCCTGGCATGATTGGGGGCGTCTAGAAGGTGTCTCGATGCTGCAACATGTCGAACTTTCACCTCGTTGGCCACGTTTTTAGCTGGTTGTGGGTAAATCCAAGAAAAATGCTGGAAACTTGACAGAAAATTTTGGAAAAAGTTTGGAAAAATTTGGAAAAATGGTTTCGGTGCGGGAAATTTGTAGGAAAAAACTGCTCAAATGTTAAGATAAGGATTTGCACAAAAGATGGGCGACATTTGATGTTAGTCAAGGTGTCCCAACAGCGGTAGAGATCTGCCACACATTCGGACAAGCAATTTGACGTTTGTCTAATGAGCAGGAGGCTGAAAACTAGTGCCAAGATGTTCGTCATTAAGGATATTGGTTAGGTGAGGAGTGGCGAATACAGTGTTGGAATCTCGGTGGAGATAATTACCCAGGGCACCAGATAGTGTCGGATTGATAATTTCGAGAAATCGGAGAGCAGCTGTTGACTCATTCCTCAGGGTCCATCGGGCGACGACCACGTCTACGGCACGATCGTGCTCACATGGGCACACGTCAACAGAAACAGATACACAGGACAAAACAACTATGGGGTATGGATCAATGAATTTTCTTCCTATTTCTGGTACAACTTTGGGTATGGGAGATAGCGGAAGAAAATCGAGCTGATGTAATAACTATAAAAGGCATAATTCCGATCCCAATAGATTTGGAATATTTATGCACTTCGAGAAACTTTACAAAATACAATTGTGTGAACATAGTAATGAAACTTCCGTACAGATGGATTTTCTCCTGATTTCAACTTAATTGAAAAAGGAGGCTGTCACAGAAATAGTTCTCATAATATGTAACCGAAATAATTTACACAATAAAATATTTTATATAATTTTCTGGATATCCTATAGATGTACTTTCAGGATATCTAGTGGAACACTTTCGGGATATCCAATGGACCTACTTTCGGGATAACCATTGGACATACTTTCTGGATATTCCAGGGATTATGTTCTTGTAAAATAACTTTATTTAATTTTTTTAAACAATTGTCAGTATATTTTATACATTATATTAATGTAATATGTGTATATATATGATGCACAATGCCATTAAACATGATAAAACTAAATTATCATTAGAATTTCCTAGGGATATCCAGCGGATATCCGGGATGTATTTGGGACATTCGGGACACATACGGATTATCCTTAGAATCTCTTGTGCTATGTGGGCGAGGACGTCAACCTGCAATACCCGTTTCCTTTTGTAAACACTGAAGATATATCTGCTGGAAGACTCGTCAGAAATAATTTGATCAAAAAGCATTTCAATTGAATTAGTCATTGTGGTGGCCTCACTTTTACACACAGATAGGGATGTGCGAATATCCATTGCTGTTGATAGGAGTTTTAAATTATTTGTGTTGACATTGCTTACAATTACCTTAAATGTTAACCTTTTTTGAGTATACAAAAAGAATGAAACAAATAGATTTTTAGAGTTGTGAGTTGGCTGCAATGTAATGTCAGCTAGTTTGTTGAGCGATAACTTCAAATAGAACTTTGAATGTAATATCATGCTGATTTGAATTTTAATGGCATTATTAAATGTATTATTATATATTTTATAAAAATTTGTTATATCTTGTAGATTATACTTTAGTGGTTATGATTTGGTCCCTAGAAGATTTTTGTTATAGAAGTATACACTTCTCTAAAACATACAGACATAACTACTTTAAAATTGAAGAGATTATTTCTGTGGAAATTGTTTCTACTTACTGTGTGGAGTGATAGTTGCTTTTAATATCTAAAAATTTGCATATAACTAAAATTAAATTAAATTTTGGTCTATGAGATGCTAAAACAAAATGTGCATTAGTGCAATTTCAAAACTATTTTCACACCCCTGCCCTTAGTCTTTCTTGAGTTTGCAATTGTTACGAAGTTATATCTGTTACTCCACACAAGAAGAGTTAGGGACTTAGCAGAATGACAAGAGAGGATACGCTAGAGCACTACTGTGAATGAGGAGGTTTATTTAGGAACATACAATAACATAGAGTGGTAATAATAATTATTCAGGGGAGCTCATGGGAATTTATATTAATTTAAATTACAATATAATGATCGATTACTTACGCCACTACTATGATAGTCTAACTGGAAAGTTCCCACTTTAAAAATGGTTCCCAGAGGCTGTTCTAGTAGAGCGATTGCGGCGATCGGACATACCCATTCGGCGTTCTTCCCTCTATACAGTTTATGCACAATTTTGTACAGGTTTGCACAATTGATAATTGAATGAACCACTTCAAAGTATTTATTTATTAAAGAAGGAATTTGTAAATGGATAAACATTCAAAATTCAGGTACAAGGGTAAGTTCGCACTGAGATAATATTTAACTTCAATATGCTTGGCTAGCAGAAAAATGAAAATTTAGGGTGGTTAGTTCAAATTAACATAAAATTATTTGCTGTTAACTGTGCCATGGCGTACAATAATCAGGATTTTGTTACAAAGATAATTCATAACATAGCACAAAAGTAGCAGTGTATCACTAGAGAAAATAAATAATAAATCTCAATAACAAATGTATAACTGTTGTTTCAAAATTCTGTATGATTTTCACCTATTTAGATGACTGATGACGTCACTAATACTTTGAATAGAAAAGCCTTCTCAATTTTATTCGGCTCATTTAAATTACACACTTATACTTTGAATACAAGGCCCTCTCAATGTGAACAAAATAATAGTCTTAATTTGTATTCGAGCTAAACAAAATATCTCACTTACTGAAATAAACAGACTAACCCAGAACACTTGATTTCATGCAAAACAATTAATAATTCGAAAATATGGCTCCCAAAAAGGAATAAACGACTAGATTATTTAGTGCAAACACAAAGCACTCAATAATATGTAGATATAATGTACCTTAAAAAAAATACTTGACTAGATTTTTTAGTGCTAACACGAAGCACTCAATATTATTTAGGTATAACGTGCCTTTAAGAGAATTATTATTAGATTAGTTATTGCAAACACAATCAATCGATATTACATAGGTTTAATGTGCCCAAAAAGGGAATACATGACCAGATTATTTAGTGCAAATACAAAGCACTCAAAATTACGTAAGTATAATGTACCTCAGTATAATAGTATGCTGCCATAACATCACTTTAACAAATTATCTGAATAACTACCATACCCACAACTACATTTATGATTTGACATTCCATACCAAAATATATTCATAACTTCCATTCAACATGGTGTGATTCAAATAACGACTCGTGCAAAAACTCTAACGAGCAACAGCCACAAAAAATTTAACTACGGGACTGATTAATAAAACTAACTTTAACATTCTAGTCAATTTTAAAACTAATAAGATGACGGTGTCCAAATGCCATAACGTGTGGTTCATGGATGGTGGTTCAGGAGCCAGAATAAAAATTTGGAAAATAAAACGTTTCAGGAGTGGATTTGTCTGGAATTAGGTGAATGGAGTGGGGTATTTTAACTGGGGCGCCAGGCAATACCAGACCTAGTGTCTTGAACTGATAAAGCAGACGCTTCTCAATGGGTTGTGCCTTCGACGGCCAAAGGCAGCTATCATTCCATGCTGCTACACTCCTCTGATGAGGCTTGATAAATGTTATGTGTATTGTGAGGTGGATTATTAAGAGCATCCACACCCCTATGCTATGTTACACACTGAAATACTTGTAAACAAAATACGACAGTTCCACACACATGCAATTTGGCGGGAAATTGTAAGGGTCCATACCCTGAAGTGCCTTGCGGCTTACCTGAATAAAACGCTCTGTTCACGAAGTGAGATTTATTAGGTATTGATGAAACATGCTGTTACTACTGAAGGTGCTGCCCCACCCTCCATGCCTTCCTGCCTTGCCACTTGCTCGGCATCGGCGATGCCGTCGTGCATCGTCGGGGTCGAACCCACCCTCTCTTGCTCTTCCTCTCCCTCTTGCACTGTGGTCTCTTGTTGGCTGTTTTCATATGCCTTTTGCTCCTTGCTCTCTCTTACAGCTGTTCCTGTGCCATTATCCATGCTGCTATGTGTTGAGTTCCCGGGCCTGGTGGACCGTGTGACGTCCGGTGTCGGTGATACTCTTACCACCAGTGACCGGCCCTGTGGAATGTGCCGGACCACCTTCTTCCTCATTAGCGTTCTCCCGGAGATCGTTGTGCTGCATGCCGTCGTGAGGCTGTGCGGGACCTGGTGCGTCTTCCCTGCCACCATCTCCTGCGATGAGGAAGATGTCCCTATGTATTCTTATCAGTTTTATCCCCATCTGGATCATGTACGTAGACGGTACTAAACTTCGCGCAATTATATGTGGCCCGATCCATTTGGCCACCAGGCCCGTGCAAAAATTCTGTCAGGTGGACGACTGCGGGTCAGCTCTTACGTACACACATTGTCCTGCTTTTAGGGCGGCAGGTGGTCGCGTAATGCATGTGACCCACCTTGCCGCATACCTCTTCTGCTGTTCCCGTTGTTCATGCCTTCTCTGTCTGCAGTTTTCCCGTTTCTGACCACTGCTCTCGGTGCTGTAAGTTGCGGTATTTTTCGAACTGTTGCATTTACTTGGCAGTGCAAGATTATTCCCTAATAATATGTCTGCTGGTATCCTTCTGGTGGCCGCATTCACTCTCGGCTGAGGGTAAAAAGGGCAGTGGGCAGGTGTTCAGCCCAGCTGTTGTACCTATCACCCACACAGAGTCATAACTTCATCTTCAGATCCTGCTCACGATGCTCTGTGGGGTTGGTCCGTGCTTGATGTACCACAGTTTTGAGGTGTTCTACCCCCAAGGATTGCATAACTCCGGCCATTTTCGTCCTGAAAACTGTGTGTCATTGTCCATTACAACCTGCCATGGGACCATGCAAGGAACTCATTCTGTAGTGGTTTGATTATGTTCGGTACTCGTGCGGTGCTAATCGCATATGCCTCAGTCCACCTTGAAAAGTTGTCGATAACTACAAGAATTAATCTTTTTCCCCCTGTGGATCTGGAGCAAGGACCATCAGGTCTAAACTTAGAGTTTCAAATGGCTGCTTTGGAAACCTCAGTTGCTGCTGTTGCAAACCATCTGTGCGCCACGGTTTGAATTGTTGGAATTTTTCCGCATTCTCTTACATATTGCAGTGTGTCATGTGACAGGACGGGCCAGAAAAACTTCTCTCTCACATTTCTTAGTGTTTCGTCCATGACTGTGTGGCCTGCTGTATTATTTGCGTCTGCATGCATAAGAATTTTCCCTCACATTTATATTGGTACAAACAGCCGCCATTTGCTCTCATGTTTTGGCGCGCACATTTCCAGCATGTCGTTGACAACCTGCCATTGTTCTACTTGCTCGTTCGCGCACCTCTCAATCTGCACTCGCATGAACGGACAGTTTCTCTGTGTAATTTCGACCTATTTGTAAAGTTCACTAATGTTTACTTCTGCTCGTACCGCATCCAATTGATTGAGCTTCGCCTCACATACTTGTTCCCACGAATCTGGGGGAAGGATATCATCCCACTCTGCCTCGTCATACATGACAACATCTGTCTTTGGTGCTCGTGACAATGCATCTGCCAACTCCTTTTCCCGCCCTGGGATGTGCTGCAACTGCAAAGTCATATTCATGTAGCAGCAGCATCCATCGGGTGAGTTTACTCCTTGCTTCCTTCATACTATTGAGCCAAACAAAACATCGGTTATCTGTACATAAAGTGAATCTTTGGTACTCGACATAGGCACGGGATTTTTTATGGCCCACACTACTGTCAAACATTCACTTTCGTTTACAACATATCTACGTTCTGTTAGCCCTAATTTTGCACTCAATCAATAACGTGTTTCTTTCCGTCTTCTTGACACTGGTGTAAGACTGCAGCCAGCCCCTCCTGACTGCCATTTGTGTGCAAAAACAATGGTTGCATATCGTGCTAGTGTTGTACATACTTTACACTGGTCTTTAATAGCTACAAATGCTTGCTCTGTTTCACTGGTATAAACAAATCACTTATGCGGTGACATTAATGCTGTTAAGGGTGCTGTTATGATGGCAAAATCTTTTATGTACTCTGATCCAATTAACAAGCCAAACATTTTTTTTTAGTTGTTTTCGTATACGTGGCAGACGTTGCTGGTCAATGAGTTGTAATTTCTCTAGATTTGGTTTCTTCCCTTCCTCACTTACCACATGTCACAGGAAATCTAATTCCGTCTTGGCTATATTACATTTCTGGACTGTGTATCTTAACCCATTCATTGCCAACCTCTCCAACACAAGCGACAGATGGTGTATATGCTCTTCCCATGTCGCTGCCCATACTAACATGTCTTCTAAGTAAGCGAAGGTGAATTCGCCAATTAGCCCAACTAGTACTCGCACCATCATAGCTTGGAAGGTGGTGGATGCACACTTCAAGCCGAATGCCATTGTGCAAAACTGATAACGGGTTCTGTATGGTGCCGTGAAAGCTGTCTTTGCCCTTTCTTACAATCTTACTGGTATTAGTCAATATCCACTTTTTAAGTCCAAAGATGTGAGAATTTTTGCTTTACCTAATGATTGTTTGAAGGGCATTTTTAACACTTATAGAAGGTGGCAGTGCGCTGCTTGTAACTTCATTGATAGGCCGGAAATGAATACGAAAGCGCCATACTCCATCCTTTTTTTGGGGTAAGTGTAATTGCGGAATTGAATTTACTATGGGTTGGTTCAATTACACCATCCGCGAGTATTTTGCTTATCTGTTCCATAAAAATTTTTGCTTGATGTAGCATGTAGCTGTGCGGTGCGGTGTAAATCGGGCCTTCTCATGTCAGTGGTATGGCATGTTCTGCTACAGTGGTACGCCTGAGTGTGTCATGCTGGGCAAATACTTACCTGCACTCATTTAACACCCTTTGAAACGTGGCCTGATGTGTCGGTATTTAGTGGTCAAACTCGGTCAGCTGTACTGCCTGTGTATTATCTGTGCTACACTGGAAAATATTATAAACAGTGCGACGTTCAGTGAAACCGAAATGAATTCGCCTGACAGCAGGTTCGATTACATTATTCTGCTCGCTATGCCAGGGTACACCTATTAATGCCTCTTCCGTTATTTCTGCCGTTACTATTACTGTGGTGATAGTCTTTAAATCTCGTTTCCTAATGGTGACAGTTGCTTGGCCATGCACACTATTGCTTTCCTGTCTGGTTGACAACATAATAACATGCTTGGTAGGTGTGATATCTGCTTTTTTTACAAACTGTGGGTGCAAAAAAAATGTGAGGCAGCAGTATCTATGAGTGCGGGACATGGTTTGTTGTTGAGATATACCAGAATTCGGATGAATTTGGCAGTTGTTCCACCCACCTGATTAATCAGTGCTTGCTGGAGTGTCATATCTGGTTGTTTTTGCGGGACTGGGGCATCAGAGGCGTCCAGCCTCCTTACCCTCACTTCCCGTTTTCCTGCTGTGGCTGGACGGTTCCTTGATAGCCGCCAAGGCGTGGGTTGTTGTTGGTCATTGACTATGCCAATTGTATTCCTCTGTGGGTCGGCAGTAGCGGCAGGGATGCTGTCGTCTCCTTGTCACTTTCCGTCGAACATCTTGATACCTGGGTGTACGTGTGACACGGTTTTGTTTATTAGTACTGTACCTCTTGCACTGTTTACACTGTTGTTGATGCTCGGAAATTTAGAATGTTAATGTCCAGATTGCGACTTGTGAAAAGTTGTCAGTTGTACGTTTTCATGTGTGTTGCTGACTCTCACAGCTCATAGCTCCATCCTGTGGCATCACTCTCGCGGGCTGTTGACAAGTGTTTTGTTTGAGAATGATTGTGGCTCTCATTAGTTCCTCCACAGTGCCATTTAGCAGCAGCAGTACAGCTGCTCGATATTATGGCAGGACTGTCTATGCCACTATCTACGTCACTTCTCTTTCAGGTAGCTGCGGGTGGAAGCACTTGACCAAGTGCACTTTGCATGTAATGAACATGGTGAGAGGCTCACCAGGTAGGTGTGCTTGTAATATAAATTTACTCTGTGCTTGCAAGGATGAAAATATGCCTCCAAATCGGCAAAGAAATCTGTGGATGAATTCTTCCCAGGACAGGCTATAATGATTCAGCAAATTCCTCAAAAACTTCGCTTCGTTCTGCAGTTGTGCCTCCATGCATAATGCCCATTCCTCCTCCCATACGCCATATATCTACAGATGTGCTGTACAATCCCGGAGAAATTACTGTGGGTCTTCTGTGGGTGCTTCCGCAAAAGTGGGTAGCATCTGAAAGCTATTCGGAGTTTTCTTTTGGCCTGCTTCGTGCGGTGGTTGACTCCTGTTGTTTCGCATCACTCTTTGTGGTGTGCTTAACGGCCCCCATTTGTGTTCTGTTGTTGCTTCCATACGGTTCGCCGGCATGGGTGTCACGGGGATATTGGTTGCATATGGAGTGAATATAGGTTGGAATTACTGTGGGATGACTGAGTTGTGGTAAAATGATGGTGCTATTTGTAGGTAAGAAGTGATAGGTATTAGGGGTTGAGGTGCTAGGGTCAGGTTGGGTTGCTGTGGAATTGACTGTACCTCTCCATTACATGCACTGTCAGTTGCCAAGTGCGTCTTGTTTACATGTGCTCTATGCTCCATACCCTCATGCGCTGCACAGTCATCACACACAAATATTCTGCCCTGAACCGTTGTTTTCTCTTGCTTGGTCTGTCACTTCTCATGTATCGGTGCTTTACAGTTGCGGCATTTGTAATTTTCTCACCTTGCTACTCCCGGGCATGTTGTCCGAGAACATGCCATGACATGCCTATGGAACTCGGTGAGGAACTCCTCCCAGTTGAATGGTGTTGTGGTTTTCTGTTCCAAGTTTTCATTACACTATTTGCAAATGTGTTTCTCGACAGTTGCATTCTCTGCTTCCCTCTCGTTGAGGCACTCTCTGTGACATTGAATTTCGCATTGCATACAGGCGAGAGTCTGCGTATTCAATCACATACACAACAGACTGCTTTACCAGTTTACTTTGGTAAGTGAGGTAAAAATTTCTTAATGTTGTTTGTCCGAAATATTTGTTTCCTGTTCCACTTTTTCCTCATTGTTGTTCGCGACGCGGTTGCACGCTGGGTTGGACTTTCGGCGGCAGTGGCAGTTGTTGTTGCCTTACTCTAACTTATCCCAATAGTCTTGGAGCTTAAACTTTAAACAAGGTAGGCAGAGGAGTGCCGGCACACTTTCCTTAGTCTGGCCAGCCATCGTTTAAGTTGTTGTAATCGTCGCAGAAGCACGATGCGGAATGCCGAAGTGCGACGCAGTTGTAGCATGGCTGTCCTGCCTGATGCGATGCGGGTCAATACACGCCATACGCCCAGCTGACCACCGATCGTGCAGCAAGTGGGCGGCACTAGAGGGACAAAGTTTTGGTACCCCCTTCCATCATCCTCTTCCCCTTCTCACAGTGCAGCATGGCCAGAGGGGTGGTTGGTGATGCGTGCGCATCTCCTTTGTCCTGCTGGCATGCAGAGGATGCACGGCTGACGTCACTGTAACGCTCAGAAAAGGCTGCTTCGCTGACCCCATGCTCACATTCCTGCGGTAATAGAGGGCAATCACTGCTCTTCCTGCGCTTTCCATCTGGCCATGTCCTCGCCTTCCCCGATGTCTTGCAGGCATCAGGAGGGCGTCCTGATGCTGTGAACATGTTGTTGTAGCTCCTGTTGCTTTCTGCGATGCGGGTAGTGGGAAAACAGTGGGAAAATACTCAGGATAAAAATTTAAATTTGGCGAAGTTTTGCCGGGAAATTTTGCGGGGTAAATTTAGGATGGTTTTGATGCTCAGAAAATGGTGATTTAGGATAGACCCCACATTGGGCGTCATTTTGATGGTGTCGAAGTGCCGTGAGGTTTGGTTCATGGATTGTGGTCCAGGAGCCAGAATAAAGATTTGGAAAATCAAAGGTTTCAGGAGTGGATTCGTCTGGAATTAGGTGACTGAAGTGAGGTATTTTACCCAGGGCACCAGGCACTACCAGACACAGTGCCACGAAGTGGTAGAGCAGACTCTTCTCACTCGGTCGGGTCATCGATAGCCAAAAGGCAAAAATACATCCATGCTGCTATACACCTGTGATGAGTCTTGGTAAACAGTATGTGTATTACACGTTGGATCATTAAGGGCATCCACACACCTATGCTACATTACAGACTTAAATACTTGCAAACAAAATACGACAGTTCCACACACGTGCAATTTGGCGGGAAATTGTAAGGTCCCGTACCATGAAGCACCTTGTGGTTTACCTGAATAAAACACTTGGTTCTTGAAGTGAGATTTATTAGGTATTGATAAAACATGCCCCAAAGGCAACACTATACAAATATATCAGCCGGACAAGTTCCTGTCGGCAGTGGTAACACTGTGAAAAATGGTGCGAAGAACGTTCATTATTTTAGGTGTGTAATTGTGCTTCCCCAGGAGATGCAAGCACTGGGGAAGTGAGAGGCAGTGTCCCGGGTAGCAAACGGAAAAGGTTCTGAAGACAATTAAGCTATTGCAGTGAAAAATTATTGGTACTAACGATGCATGCTGCCCAATGCGGAACCGAATGGTACACGACCGAGCTCTCTGAGCTCTTGGTGACTACTAATTTCCAACATGGCGTGCTCGCTGAGGTTCCACCAGAGAATGCCATGTGGGACTATTTCCTTGCACCTTGCACGATAATAATTATGCTAACCTAACACGCACTAGCAATAACTTCCGTAAAAACATACAACATATCAACAAACATAACACTTTTAAAAAATATGTGAGATGCGATTTGGGTGATGACACATGAATGAAAACACTGACAAAAGCTCTTGCAAAACACTTGGAAAACACTCTAGGGCTTTTGATAATTTATTACTAGCAAGTTACCTTGCATTTGTAACAGTTTATCTCTTCTATAGCCCTTTTTAAGGTAATACTGGGAAGTTATAATAATATGGGGTACTACTTCCTGTATTCGTGCGTAATGCACATGTGGCAACGTGGCCACTGTCCACCCATGTGTTGCGGTGTACCTGAAACAGATACTTGCACTGTACTGCACTGCA
Source organism: Dryococelus australis (assembly GCA_029891345.1). Classification (NCBI taxonomy): domain Eukaryota; kingdom Metazoa; phylum Arthropoda; class Insecta; order Phasmatodea; family Phasmatidae; genus Dryococelus; species Dryococelus australis. Next base: position 169,468,397 of record CM057009.1, on the reverse strand, counting down.
CTGTCTTGCTCTCGTGTCAAGTTGTGCCCCAGCGTGTTACCGTGAGGGGTAGAGTGCGATTCCTAGCTGCATATATTGTTGTTGACGGCGGTCGAACTGTCTAAGGGCCGGGAACTTGACTTACGTCAAAGATTAGCACTGATTAGGAGGCAGCCAGCATTAAATTCCTATAGCCTATTAATGCTCCAAATCATAAAATACATTACGTTCTATCACACACACGTTCACTTAAGGTGGTGGGCACCTACGGCAACAAAATCGGCTGTTCCGAAACTGGGTGAAACTGGGGTGCCAGTGACATTAAACGACACCCAATTATGTTTGGTAATTCAAACAGGTTGAACATACAATAATTCCGATCGTGCGGCCTAAATTCCATTATAGAAAATTAATCCTACTGCAGGACCACATTTATTGCTAGCACTGGTAAATGTCACTCATAATTATACACAGAAAGTCAGCCCAATACTCAGGAAAAAGATAAGTTGAATAGTTTAACACTTACTCTGTGAGTCCCTCTCGTCTGCTAACAAAAGGTAATTACACTGATTAATCGTTACAATTACTGCCACAGATCCGACGTGAAATGCACGCAAAAATGCATGGTGCCTATGTGTTGGAAATTAAACTTGTATTCATGTTGACCCAAAGTACGACGTCGTCAGGACACACAGCTAGGAGGTAGATGGTGACAGCAGGCAGGCCGAGCAGCGAGTGACTTCGCTGGCTGGTTAAGAGTATTCGATGCCGGATGAAGAAAGAGAGGGGGGGGGGGTGAAGATGAAGAATGGATGAGGTTGCCCGAACAGCCAGAAAAATTTCAACATGGCACATCATTGTGGCAAACTAAGTAACTAAAGGCACACACCAGTGCAGCAGTACCATGCAATCTCCACCTCTTAAGTTCTTCATACCAAGTCCAGTTACACTAGAGCAACCTGGCAGCCAGCTACAACAACACATTCACAGCACAATTTTCAGAATCACACATCGAAGAATAAAAGAAAATGCTCAATTGAAAGAAGGGATAATAGTCGCAAGATACAGTACAGCATAAATATCATGCAGAAAACACATAATCAACAATCACAACATCTTCATCTCTTGACAGACAGCAAAGAAGTCCATACCAGGTTCGTATTTCGGAATGGTAGCCAGGGAAACCCAGCACCAGTGTAAAGCATCTTTACTAGTACTCTGAGGGGTAGGGGGCGGGAGGCGCCAACCAGTCTCTTCATATCACCAGCCGGAACAATATGATCAATCCAGGCACTAGGATGCAGTCTTGTCTAGTTGGGGAGGATAGATAGACAAAACCAAAAGAAGGGAGATTAGAGGGTATAAAACAACAAACTCAAAAAATTGGAAAATGTACAGGGATAACATAGTCATGCGAATGTACAACAAGCAAATAACACATAATACTACAATCACAAAACAACTGGGCATGGGATTATAACCCTTGAGTTGGCCCACGTGTGACTTACGGTATACTTTGCCAGAAGAGGGGAACATTAAGAGTGCAGTGTCAACACCCACATATTTGTGGATACGAAAATGACCCACAAATTTTGGAATTAATTTACTAGAAATATTTCCTCCGAGGTAAGCAAGCTAGTTGTTTTGTTATAGGACTAAGTCGCCAATTTTAAACTTGGCCGCAAGCCTAGATATATTTAAGCAATCATTTACAGATGCTATGCTTCACCTAGCCATTTATAGACCTCTTCAAACAGCTGATCATAGTCCGAGGCACGTAATGGGTAAGGGATGGGCAAAATGTTCCATATGTTAAGGAGCAGATGATTTAAAGAACGGCCAAGGAAACCAACATTCATCAGGTCTAAATCCTAATCCCAGGTGGCATGGTCGCTATTATAAAAAATGGTGAGGCAAGCTTTAAGATCTTTGTTAAAATGTTATACTTGGTTACCTTCCAGAAAGTAAGGGCTAGAAAAGTAATGTTTTACCAGCCACGTAACAATTTCGGCCAGAGTACTGAAGATTTTCCACACTTGTTCACTCAAGGCTTCACCTAAGGTGGAAGCTTTTATGTTCCTTAGTGGCAGCAAAATCACAAATTTCGTGAAGGCGTCAAGCAAAATCAGTACACAGATGTCCCCCTTCCTCGACCGCACCAGAGGACCAAGGATATAAATGTGAACTGTGTCCCAGGGTACCTTATGCAGCTGTCCCACATTTGCCTGAAGAGCCTATTTACACTTTTGGCACACCACACAAGTGCACACTAACACATCCGCTTCGCTTTTCAAGATTGGCCAGGCAAACTAAGTAGCAATATTCTGAAAGGTATTACTGATACATCCTCCGAAAACCGAGTTATGGAAGTTTGGCATCGCCATCAGATGCAATGATAGGGGAACTACGATTTTACATGCCCGCCCATTTTTACTGGTGAAATAAAGGATGTCCTCCTCTATTATGTATGGCAGATCTTCGCCAAACTTTAATTTGTTAGCCACTTTGGAACAAAACTCACCCTGATGCTGTGCCTCTCGCAAATGTACAAAAAATTCTGGGAACCCCTGGATTCAATGTAGCAACAGGTTTATCATCCTGGCTTGTTTCATATTATAATATGATAATATTCATGAAAGGGCATCAGCCACTTGATACTCTGCTCCATGATCATGATGGATTTTGAATCGAATCCTCGACAAGAACAGGACCCAATGGCCGAGCTTCCCTAATTTATGTGGATAACCAAGAACCCATCTAAGTACCTGGTTATCAGTGAAGAGATCACACTCTTCTTGTTCAATATACACAGCAACCTTCTCCAAATCGAATATTCAGGCTAAGCTCTCCTTTTCGTACACTACCAATTTGTGTTCAGTCTCCGAAAGTCTCCCATTCGCAAATGCAACTAGGGCTAACCCATGTTTAGTTCTCTGGCTTAGAACTGCGCCCAAAGCTAGGGACCTGCAACCACCTGCTCGCCAAACCGCTTGGAGAAATTTGATAAATGAAGAGCAGGAGGAGAAGACAAACTTTCCTTCAAGGGGTTAAAGGCAGTTTCCTGCTCAGCACCCCACTTAAACTCAAAACCCTTCTCTTTTGGATGATTTAAGGGTGCTGCAATCTCGGAAGAAGAGTTAATAAAACAAGCATAACAGCTCACAATTCCGAAACATTTTTGGACCTCTTTAAGTCTTCGGTCGCAGGAAACCTAACAAATGGCGTCACACATTCCGGTTCAATAAGAAGATGACCTTCAGTCAGCAGGTAGCCCTGGAACTTCCCTTTATTTGATCCTAATGTAACCTTATTGGGATTAACTGTCAGACCAACCTCTCTCATTCGGCTGAAAACTTACCATAAATGAGACAAGTGTGACTCGACATCATTGCTATAGACAACGATATTGTCAATATAATTGAATGGAAATCTATATTTAAATCCTAAAAGAATGTGATCTAGAATACTGGAAAGGGCTTGGCTTCCAAAATTTGACCTCGTTGGTATCCTCGTGAACTTAAACTGATTCCAGGGTGTGCTTAAGGCTGTATAATTGTGACAAGACGGCCCAAGAGGCACAGATGAAGCTATTGTTTAGTTTGATAACTGAAAATATTTGGGCCTTACCCAGGTGTTGAAGGGCACAGTCGATGGTTGGTAAAGGAAACAGGTCCTTGTGAATCTTCTTGTTCACCAAGGAATGTTTGACAACAAGGCGATATTTGTCTCTGTCCTTTTCTTCACTAAAATTCGCGGTGAGCAGTAGTTGGAGGTTAAAGGGATTACTACACCAGTTGACCAAAGCTTAGCTATTATTTCTCTGAAGGCCTGCAATTTTGGGGGTGGGCACCTAAAATGAAGATTATGAAGAGGAATGTCGTCTAAAAAGGTAACTCTATAGGGAAGCACATCTCATTTCCCTATATGAGATGTTATCACATAGTTAAACTCTTCTTTCAGCCCTTCGAGCTTTTGCTTAAAGTAGGTTTCACTCAAGTCCTCTTGAGATAAAGATGTGAAAATAGCAGAGTTATTATTGGCATAGAGACTAACATAAGTGTTTTTGGCACGAAACCGAATGAAAGATGGCCTAAATCCAAACTGACCACCACCTTGGTTCTCCCAAAATATTCCAGACCTAAAATCAAATTCTGGGGAAGTTGGGGAATCACCCAGATCGGAAAAGTCCAGGAGAAACTGCCAATCTTAAAGTGAATATGTACTACAACATTAGATTTCCCTACATCATTGTTAGCCACACACAAACATTTCTCCTGAACAATACTGACTTACCCCTTGGAAATACTCCTACACTTAAACAATTGTTTTAAAAAAGTTATCATTGACAACACAGTGAGTGGCACCCATGTCTATCAGGGATTTAAAATTCCATTCACCAAGTGTAATGGTAACTGTGCCACTATGAAACTTACGTGGGGCCTTAGTATTCCATAACTGGTCTGCCCATGGTTTGGACAGTCACTCATTATTTCCAACCGACTTGCAAACACACCTGAGATGTCCCATCTCCCCACAGCAGTAACATCGCAAGAATTTGTTTTTCTGCATTGCAATTAGCCGCAACGTGTCCCCTACGACTACAATTTGCAAAACACACTCGGGAATCACCACTCTTCTCCAAAAATGTCATATTATTACCGGACTGCAGGGGTTGCAGTCGCCTGATTGCAAGCACGTGAAGGCAGTGGATAACTGATTCGGTACTGGGCAAGATTGTAATTACTGTCCTGAACTACAGCAGTATGTTGTCTCAGCTCACTAAAATTTCCCAGGGTGAACAACCTAACACAATGAATTTTGACATGTTGTGCGAAATTACCAGTGATGACACATGCCAACTCATATTCTTTCAAAGACATACATAAAGCCTCATAGTGCATGCAGATGGAATCGATAAATTCAAATATCATTTCATCAGGTTTCTGAAACCTATAAATTGAAACCCACTTCGCAAAGATGTCTCATGTGAGGTGGGAAAAGAGTGTTCAAAACACGAAGCTTGAATCGATGAAATGACCCCCCCTCCTGTGAAGTCAGTTCTCCTCATAATAACTGGAGGATAAAGCCCTCGACCTTAACCACAAGTGACTTGAGCAATGATCTTCAGAGCATCAACACAGGCTAGCTAGTTTGGCAACTTCTATGAAGGATTGCAGAATAAACACTGGTTCTAACGAATTAAGGCGCTATATATTTTCCAGCGAAATGAAGAAATTTTGTTTATAGGTGCAGTAGAGTATGGACTCACCACCATGTTCAGCTGTAGGGTGGAGTGCTGAGCAGCACTGACTGCATTTACAGTCTTTGCACTGCAATGTGGCAAAGCTAAACAACTGTATTACTTTCATCAACTTCGATGTCCATGTCGGTTAACAACCCAATCAATTCCTCCCTCGGTAGAGTATAGACAAAACCCACACTCATGTTGAATGGTATAAGCATGGCCATGAAACAAACAAAAAGAAAGTTTATAATATTAACACAAGCAGAGTACAGTGGCAGTTTGGTACAGGTTATGCACAATTTTATACAGATTTGCACAAATGATATTTAATGAAATCACTTTAAGGTATTTATTTAACAAGGATACCGTATGTAAATTCATTAACATTCAAAAGTCAGATACAAAAATTGCTTTACACTGTGATAATATTTAACTTCAATCTGCTTGGCTAGCAGTAATGTTTATATACGTCACAAAGGGTGATTAATTCAAATCAACATAAAATTATTTCCCAATAACTGCACCACAGCGTGCAGAAATCAGAATTTTGTTACAATGATAATTCATAATATAGCACCAAAGTAGCAGTGTATCAATAGAGAAAAAGTTAATAAATAATAAATCTTAATAACAAATGTAGAACAGTGGTTTCGAAATTCTATATGATTGTACCCATTTTGATGACTGATGATGTCACTAATACTTTGAATACAAAGCCTCCTCTACATGATTCGGCCCATTTAATTGACTGATGACGACATTGATACTTTGAATACAAGGCCTACTCAAATGTGTAACTCTATCCTTCAGTAAGAATAATTTAAGAGTCTTAATTTGTATTCTAGCTACATACAAATCTCACTTACTGGAAAAAACATTATAACCCAGAACACCTGAATTCATTTAAAACAATTAATATTCGTAAAATATGCTCCCAAAAAAGGAATACATGAAAAGATAATTTAGTGCAAACACAAAGCACTCAATATTACCTAGGTATAATGTGCCTTAGTAAAATAGTGCTCACAACTACATTTTTGATTTGGCATTCCACACCAAAATATATTCATAACTTGTATTAAACATACTGGTTTTAAATAACGACTTGAGCAAAAACTCAAATGAGCAACAGCCGCAAAATCCTCACTACAGGACTGATTAATAAAACTTACTTTAAAATCCTGGTAAAATTTAACATTAAAAAGATGAGCACTGATTAGGAGGCAGCTAACATTAAATGCCTACAGCTCACTAAAGCTCCTAATAATAAAATATTTTACATTCAAAGACAAACACGTTCACTTAAAGTGGTGGACACACACAACATCAGCTGGGCCGAAGTTGGGTTAAACTAGGGTGCCAGTGACATTAAACAATACCCGATAATGGTTGATAATTCAAACAGGTTGAAACTACAATAATTTCGATTGTACAGCCTAAATTAAATTTCACAGAGGTAACACTAATGCATGCCCACATTTATTGTTAGTACTGATAAATAACACACAAAATTATGCACAGTAAGTTAGCCCATTTCTCCAGATTAACAGGCATGTCGAATAGTCGACCACTTACCCTGCTAGTCCCTCTCATAGAATAGATAAAGATAATTAAACTGATTAATCTTTATATTAGTACTGTAGATGTCGATGTGAAATGAATGCAAAAAATGTGTGGTGCCTATGTGTTGAAAATGTAATTGGTTTCTATGTCGACCCCGAAGTACGACGTCATCAGGGCAGGCAGCTACAAGGTAGATGGTGACAGACGGCAGGCCAAGCAGCGATTGACTTCGCCAGCTGGTTAAGACTATTCGATGCTTGATGAGGGGAGGGGAGAGTGGGGTAAAAGAAGGAGAGTGGATGAGGTTGTCCGAATCGCCAGAGAAAGTTCAATACAGTGCATCGCACCGGCGAATAAAGTAACTAAAGGCATGCACCGGTGCAGTAGAACCGTGCACCTTGATGCTAGTCAGATGAGGAAGATGACGAGCCCCGCCTTAAGTTGGCCTATATCTGCATGCTGTTTGGTAAGATGTTCCCAATTGCTTGCTGGTGGAAAGTGTTACTGCTAATCGCTCTTTTCGCAATAAGTTGTTGCAATTCCCGGTGTTCCGGTTTAATCCTTAAGGCCTGATCACAATATAGCAGTTCCCCCAATGTTCACCAGCGAGATGTCCTCATCTCGCCCTGGAGTCTGAGTGAAATTAGTAGTGGACTGGTAGTTGTGTGGCTCTTGTTGTGGCAGTAGGAAGAAGGATTGGATTAACGACCTCTTCACTATGGTAGGAGAATTATTTTGGCAGAATATAGTACTGAGAGACGTATAGTTTAGATACAAGGAACTGCAATGCAGTCCTCGAGCAAAGTGTGCCATTGTTGCACAGAAATGCTGTGGTTTGTTTATGCTGTGGCTGCGTGGCCCTTAATATTCAAATCTGCTGGGGTGTGCCAACTGTCTTCCATGAGTTGGCAGCAAATTCATCATCAGTGGTATGCTATGCAACAGCCTGTCTTGCTGTAGTGGTGTTCCTGACACTATGTGGATCGTTTGATTGTATTTATTCCTTAAAATTGAAATTTTAAATTATAATTAAAAAATTGTTAATTAAGTGAAGAGAATAATTTGAAACTTTAAATAATTGGAATATTTAAAATGAACTCCTCTACCCGTTACAATGATTACTGTGTGTACGAAATATTATGGGACCTGTAAGATAAAATACATATAACACATGGAACATAATTACATTCTTATCATATACAGTACTTGGGAAAGACATCTGAAAACAAAATACTGACAGTGATATAAGTTCGAAAATTTTAATACTAAAATGGGACGTGATATCACAGTGGTAGGGCGAAGATGATATGATATCAAAACATCGTACTTTATTAATTACTTATTTAACTGTCATAAAATGTTCAAAATAAATTAAAATATCGCTGACATATTTTATCCATGTTTCGATATTTAGAGTGCGAAATGGAAAGGATACTTTATGTAACATAATATTATGAAACCTTTTTTACTGTACATAATTATTATGCAAAGATACCAAAAAAGAATTAAGTTTTGTGTCAACAAATGTTTCTCTAATAATAATACTGAGATGTATATAGTCCTTTAAATTTTATAACTTCTTTTATTTATACAAGAATTCAATCTTAACATTCAATATGAAACTGTTATGTGATGAATACAATTTTTTGTGTGTAGCCATGCTATAATAAATTAATAAAATTCAGATGTCTCTATAGTATGATTCATACCGGAAATTACTGGTTTACATAACCAAACTAACAGAAAATCTACATATATATGTATATGTGTGTGTATGTGTATTTCATTAAAAGGTAACATTGTAAAATTACTGTTTTTTGTAATAGATATGTTACAATAATAAAGTATTATTAATTATGAATTATCATTTGTTATCGTTATGCTACAATGCAGTTTCTTCTCTGATGGCAACAGTTACAATTCATGATTCTAATAATAAAAGTAAGTAGTTAAATATGTATTTCAAGACATACTTCTATATAATATTTTTTTAAAAATAATTTGAATTTTTGAACTGATAAATTCTATATGTATTTTACATTTTTATTGTAAAATAGGTTTTGGAGGCCGCCTCTTAATTACTGCAAGTATATGAAAATTGTTAACTATGCAACACAACAGTGTTTTATATGTAAGATTAATAAGAATTGTTATTGATGTTTGTTTCAAATGTTGTTGTTTCCTAAAGGTTGTCAAAGATTCAGGGGTGTATGTAAAATAAATTTGATACAGAGTTACCTGAAGACAGTGTTACCATATGTGGGCCAGTTTGAGCAGACATGCTGATGCTGTAGTAACGTTCATGATGTGGCATTGGTGCATGTGTGTGTGAAATCACAGAGTTGTTGCTTGTGCTGATGTCACCTGTGCGCCCACGTGATGTTGCATATGTTGTTGTCCTCCGGAGGGATTTAGGTTCCGGTGTGACATCACAATTGTTACTGCTGTTTTGGAACTTATAATGGCATTTGTTAACAAAAATGCATTCACAATTTGTCTACACACTTTATTTTATCTAAATGAGTTTTTCTTTATATTTTCTGTTGGGTTTAATAATTTGACTTTAACTTGTGAATTATTTCTTATATTATTATACATAAATGGGTTATATTTATGGATTGTTATATTTATGCGGGTTTTATATTTATGGGTATATTATATTTCTGGATGTGTCTGACCGGGTATGGCTTACTGCTGAGAAGTACATTAAATTAGTTTATCTCAGAAAGGTCTTAGAGTCCGGTGCTAATATCATAATTCCACTACTGAAAACAACAGTATTTAATTTATTAATCGATGTCTATAAATGAAACTGTAAATTTAGTTATTGATTTATAAAATGTCTTATTCTCTGAAAATAATTAATAGCTGTGCCCTGTGTGCACACAGCTGAACTTGTAACTAATAACTAAGGGTCTTATTCATATTCAGCGCTATGTCCAAGCATGATCCAGAGATGATCTACCTCGGAGTTGATCTGAGGTTAGTCAGGAATAAGGTTGGACTAACTATATCGTATTCAGAGACACCAACTTAAGTGAGAAAATTTTAGTCGAAGGATCATCGAAGTACACTGTTTCCAGGTTTAATGTGCATGTGGATTGCAGATTTTTGTCTCTAGATAGCACTAAACTTAATGTAACTTATTTACGAAATGTTTTTCCTTTTCTAATAGTAATTTACAATAAGTGTTAATTTGTGTAACAAGAAATAGAATATAATATATTATAGTGTGTGTTGAATTGTAAATAAAACACAACCTGTCGGCAAAGTGTCAGCAAATTGTCGGCCCGATACTTGTACTGTCGGCAACTATCGTTTCAATGCCATAAGATAGCCATCTGACAACGGTGTAATGTCTTTTTTGAGACAGATTGCTAGCCATTAGAATAAAGACAATGCCGCACTGTATTTTTTAGGATAAGAGATGGATATCACCGAAATTATGTCAGCATTATATCGCAGAGCAAACATGCTGCAAGCATCTTAAAAATGTTTCTGGGCCCATTCCCATAAGGCACCTTTTTCTTTTCGGTAAGCTGGCCATTATCTTATTTATCACGGCCTGGTAATGTTTTCGATACAAGGATCTTTATCACAATAAAGATGTAAATATGATGTATATTTGACTACAAACTTTTGGAAAGTGTCTTGAACAGGTAAGATGTTAGCAAGCTGTTAATGGCAAGATGTCTTTTTTGAGACATAATGTTTGCTGCTAGGCATTTTGGTCAGGGTTGCCACATTCCTCTTTTCCACCAGCAACAGAAAGAATTTCGTCGGGTCGTCTTTCTGCACTCCCCCGAAAACCCACTGGCCATGAACTTTATGTACTTTGTGGTTCTTGCATTTGCCCAACTTTGACTCGTCGATCTCGACCACTTTGCATAGTCCGCCGATGTGTTTTCCGTACTTTACAGCCAGTATATGCACACTTGGCAGCAGAAACTCGACCAGGGGATGACCGTCTTTCACGAGCACAATAGTTCGTTCCACTATAGTCTGCTGTCGAGGGTATTTGATCAGGCACCAGAGTAAACACAACTCGATTATCTTGTCTGGACACAAATTTGAATCTCCCACGAAACTGCCCTGTCTTGCCGATACTTAAAAAGTTGCATTGAGTCCCGTCCTCCATTCGACATCGGCATCAGTAAAACGAGCCCCTGTTATCAGTTTTGCTTCACCTTACCCGCATTTTTTGCACTGTATTGTCGATTTGAGGATGTCGTGCTCGATGAGAAACATGTTTCTGTCTGGGCAAAGAATGATTAACTTACCTGACATTCAACATTGCGATGTTACATCCTGTGCACACCATCTTGTAATTCGTGATAGAAAAATCTTTTAAAATTCTGAGAAAAAATTGCTTAGATACGTGATACGGAACAATTGGTGCCGAATTTGTATACACTATGTGGAACTAGGCCGGATTTGCGATATGGCACTAATCTGCAAAGTAAACAATTTGAATGGATACTTTATAGTACACACAGAAAGTTTGTATGCTTTTCCCATAAGGATACGCAATTGAACAATTACCTAAGAGGTTCTGCAGTGGTCTTATGTAACATTGAGGAATACTTCTAACTCCCTGGATCACTGTGCTCATTCTCCTACTTCCCCTTCCATCAATGTCACACATGACGACAACATTGCACTATTTTTCTCCACCTAATCAGCATACTTGGATTATTTCATCACCATATTTTGAGTGTGACCTTTCCTATCCCCCAATCTTCTCTTTTTTAAAATAAAACTATTCCCTCGTCCAATCAGCATTCTAGGTTTTTTTCTTTACAATATTTGGAGTGTGATCTCCTTCCCTCTCTCCCCACTATTGTCATTTTTAAACTAGTCCCTCACCCAATCAGCATGCTTGTCCTGTCTTCCAACTAACCTTTCTCCAACTTCCCCTTCCATCAACATCACACATGATGTCCATGTCATTACCATGCCCCCTACACTGAGTTCCGATATTTTAACTCATGCATTTTTTTCTCATTGAGGCCAGACAACATGAATACTTTTTTGAACTGTTAAGTGCAAATTATTTGTTATATCGGTCATCGATCTAGAAGGTAGAAAAAAGGATTATGTATTCTTCACAGATCATGATACGGCGATTACATGTAAGTATCCAAGTATTATTTCATCAGCAGGCACATGTAAGTATTTTTTTAAAACTCGTTTCTCTTGATTGTGTGTTTAAAACAATGTCTAGTAAAATTATATTTTTTAGTGCTGGGATTATATGGATATTCGCCAGTTACAGACAATAAAATGAAAACTACCATTTTTCCAAACAGTTTGCGTTCAGAAAAATATTGGATAAAGATTTTGAGCGACTATTGAATGTTAATGTGAACACTTTGGAAGCCACTTGCATATGGTAAAATGTGTGTGCGATTACTCTCCATTGAAGACGCCTACTTATGAGTGGGTCGTTTGACAAAATGTATTATGCCTCACAACGTACCAGTTTTTGTTTTTACAGAAGTTGTAAACTGAGTTTTCATGTTTCCCGCAAAATATCGAGCAAGTGAAAGAATACACTTTTCCAGCTAGTGGCATTTTCTTTTGCAGCGAGAGTGATAAAAAGTTGGTCTGAAAAACAGAGTATCAAAATTTTCCAATTTAGGTACACAGTATACATCTGCTAAATGTTTTTCACTTATGTACTATTTAAACTGGTTATATATATGTAGTCTCACGATTGGAGTAGGCTATCAACTAAAATGACAAATCTCAATGGTGTGTCAAGTATTCATTTAAAGATAGTGTATTAGGCAACATTGTGACTTTGACCGATCCTCGAATAGAGATGTGATTGCATTCGTATACAAATACATTGTTTGATTTGAATTTCATGAATTTGTTAGTCGACATTCCCATCGAATGAAATGCGTGTTCCATCGGGGTTTGATTGGAATCATAAATCAGGGAGCAGTAGTGTGATAACTCATGGATAGCATTTTTGTATTTGCACATGAGCAAGAAGCCAATGTTGGTCGTTAGTTTCGTTTATTTCTTCAAAGAATAAATGTTTTACTATTTCTGGTTTTTTAGTTTACAACTAGGTATATAAAGAGTTGTGGTTCTCTCGATGGTCTTATTGTCAAATTAGTAATTGCTGGAACAAGACTAGTTGATCTTTAGAGTTCAAAAGTGTGAGTGGATGACAGATGTTTGACATATAGATAATCTTCGAGAGTGGTGTTGGCAATCTGATCCGAAAATCTTGAAACTTTAACGGAATGTAAGTATTGTTATTAAGTTCAGTATCAAATTCCTTCTCAAAATCTTCTTCATAGTCTTTGCCATTGTCATTTTTGCGAGTGTAAATGCATTCCAAGAGACTGTTGCAAAAAGACATGTAAACTGTTAAATTCGTCCAAAGTTTGTAGTTCCAGGCCGTCGTGGATATTTTTAAACATTTCCAATACTCTGGTCGCTGTAACACTTAGTTTGTTAGCCATGACTAAAGGTTATTATATAAAAAACCATTTTAACCCTCCATGTTCTTTAAATATACAAATATATATTTTTATATTGAGGTCTTTCATTTACAACAATCAGATAAATGTGGTGGGCATCGATGTCAAAACAATGAAGATGTGTCAGGAAATCTTGGCTTACTCCCCTCTATATATACTTTTTAGTGGCGGAAAAAATTAAATATGAAATATGGCAACTGCTGATTGAGTTATATGAACTGTATATCGATTCAATAGTCTACACGACAGTCTTTCTGGAAACTAATTTAAACTCGTTGCTAGAAATTTTTACTCAAAATGCTTCTAGTACATTGTTCATTTCGTATCATTTGGTAAAAATTGAATTTCTTAACACGACTAACTTGAACACTGTCTACAAGTTTTTGGTATAAAATAATTGTAAAAAAAATACTACTTTACCATCCAGTCGACTGATATGCATTTTATGTTGCAAATTGAGTTGTACATCAATACTGTAACTTCAGAGGGGGTGTTGCAACATTCATCCATCAAACTGAATCAACTTGCAAAACTCAACTGTCGCAGACCAAAACATGGAGTCGGTAATCTCATGGTGGAAAACATATTTTGTGAAAATGGTGTGGACACAGTCACCGAGTCTAAGCATCTGATCCTGGACACAGCTTACGACTACACTCACCTGTACACTCTACTGTCGTGAGCTTCGACATCGAGACATGTGTGGATAATTTGTAAGACTTACCCCTGGGGGGTCTCGCTCCAGAAAAACTGCTCAAGTTTGTGCTCTATTGCGAGTATCTCATGTCGAGGTTAGTATAATTTCGTACCTAAAATTTTGCGACATGCGTCATGATTTTGATATGGAAATGCGAAAGAAATACGAAATACTGCCTGCGAAATTCATTTGGATCCAAGGTTTCTTACACGAAGAGGATCTCGTTACTAACTTTCTTTTTTGGTATAGCCAGGGATACTTGCTGAAAATGCTAATGGAATACCATAATTACCCTCATTATTTTGTCGGACACAACATTATCGAATACGATTTGAAATTCCTTTTGACCCACTTGCAGGTTCTCAACATGCAACGCGAAATAAAAGCATTCGAAACACTTGGAAAATTAGCCACTGCTCCACTCATTTGTTTTCACCACTACTGTATCACACTCGATACGTTGACAATCTTGAAAAAAAACGCATTGGCGAGTGAGAATTTGTCGTTGGGGTACCTGTCTTAAAACTACCTGAGTCAAAAGTTTAGAAAAATGATTTGAACTCTGTGCTCATGCGAATTTTTATTATATTCTAGATGAGACCATCACATACTATGCGTTCCGAGACGAAGGCATGGGAAATATCTCTCATGTTGAGCCCTACAACAAAGAAAAGTTCGATGCTGTGAACGCTCAGTACACAAACATGCAAGTGTGTCACACCGAGTACATAGGCGGTAGTGTTTGGCGTAAAATTACAGGTGAAACAAACACAGACTCTATAATTTTCTACTGCATGGAACAGGCTTTAATTTACAACGAGAGGGATTCTGTAGCTGTGGTCGGACTTTACAACAAGTTTAATTTGGCAATTTTCCCAACCAATTGGCCAATCTCTTTAATTGTGATCTCAAAGACAGTTCGAGGAGTGCCATTTCTCACCGGATGCGTTCTTGTATCATGTGCTGTTTTTCGGTATGTTACCGGGGTAAAAAAGCAATGATTCTGTTTCACTGGCCATGGTCGATCATAAATGTTTGTCGCTCGCCGAAAGAACGTCCACGATGAACATTAGACCAATTTAAACAAAACCAAAGTTCAAGTACAAGAAAAAAGAATATCTAGTAGCCATGGTGTTTGTGAACCTCGTTCTTTTTTGGAATGTAATTCAATACGACGTCAATATTTTCTACCCAAACATCATCATCAACAAACGACTTTTCAGATCGACCGTTGGCTGCTGCTGCGCCAAAGCATTGAATATAGTTTTTTGAAAATGCTCCAATATCCCGTGACACGTTTGACGAAATGCTGAGGAATAATGTAATTCGGAATACATGGACCTGGTGTATTCCGGCCAGCCTATCGGTAAGATGATATTTTCAGTCACGGAACTAGACTCGTTGGCTGGCAATACTCCCATTCCGATTCGTTAACTCTCGCATGCTAAAACTCCATTCACTATAAACTTTATTGAGCCTTTACTCGACTGTAGGAAACCAGTGAAAACATAAATGAAATCTCTTAAGCCTGAAATGCAAAAAAAAATTAGAAGTCTCTGAAGAGACGATTCAAGACATGAATCTAGAGTACTTGGTGTTGGATGCGAAGCAACTTTCGCATAAAATAACATATAACTCAACCTACAGGTTTTTTGGCACTCCATCTTTCGAGTTTGTCAGCATTCCTGTAGCCATAGGTAGGACGTTGTTTGCACGGAAACTTCTCATACATTTATGTCGAGTTACACCCATACTGTATCTAATTCACGCGATTCACGATCACAAAGAAACGGTAAACAACCTGGCGGAAGAGGAGCTCATCAGTTGGTATATTTCATTTTCCAAGATGTTTACGATACCTACTCTAATATGGATGCAAATAAAATCTGATAGCGTACGATGAGACGAAACTCCTTGCAGTTGTTCGCAAAATTGTGCGAGAGTATCGCGAAATGGTCTTTGACGCAGATACTGATGGGTATCAATTCACAAATATTTGGAAATTGGACAGTAAGAGGTATATCGAACTCATAAAGGAGGAAGTGAACATAATCAATGGAAGGGACATCATTCCCGAAGGCACTGAGATACTCGCTACCATTTCACTAGTGAAGAAAAAGTACTTTCATTTGACAAAACTGATATATTACAGTGTATTTTGCAGTAATCCAAACCAAGATGTGTTGGAACTTTGTTCAATTGTTCATAAAGATTACGAGCATAATGCATTGCGTTTCAAGAAATGAATCTACAACTATGTCACTGCACTTGCCTTCTACTTTGCGAAGATGACTAAAGTAACCAACTGATATAAATTGGAGAAATTCCTCAATTTCAAAAACATTTTGTTTGTTATTTACAACTACTTCTATTTCGTAGACCATATGGAGATGTACGAAAATGCAAAGTTGGTTGGACTCAAAATCTCGTCTGCACATCAAAGGTACATTGATGGTCTCGGTTCTTCCTATATTGGCCGTAAGAAAACAGTGCTTTGCATTTGGATATTGCAAATGGTAGATATCCAAAAGAATTTAGTGACAGTGTCATTTATGACAAGTGATTAATAGATGATGTAACATAAATTGTAAAGATAAAAACACTTTTTTTATAATTTGCTTTATTTGATTTTATAAAGATATTATACATATGAGATTATTTTACAAATTAAAATTCTACACATTATTTTATTTGACTACATATTAGATAAACCAATTTGTATAACTTGGTTGATAATATATATTACATATTTTCTTTGTAAAGAGTCCATTTGATTAACTTTTTTCCAAGTTTGTAAAAAAGATTACGTTCTTTCCAACCTCGCTGTTGAGGAATGTGTTGATTGCATCGTCCATCGCCTTGATATTGAGGGACGAGTCGACTGTGTTGTCACTAACCTCGCCGTTGAGGGATGTGTTGACGGCATTATCTATTGCCTCACCATTGATGGGTGTGTTAACTGTCTTGTCCGCTACCTCATTGCAGGTGGATGTGTTGACTGCATTGTCTTTTATGGGCGTGTTTACTGCATTGACTACTGCCTTGCTGTTGACTGTGTTGTTCTCTGTCTGATCTATCACCTCCTTTCTGGTTGTGTGGTCCATATTTGATGGATGTGTCGTTCACAACAATACACCCCACATCTCTCACCCTCTTTTTTAAAACTTTATCCATCGTGATCGAATGAGTCTCTTCCCAATTATGTTCTTTAATTGAATGAATTTCCTCAGATTGAAATACCACAATGTTGGTTCAGGAACACAACCATTCTTCATTCCATATTTTATTTTCTTCCATTTCCATATGTAGGAATCCCATAAAGACTTTATCTGTCTACTGATGAAGTATTTTTCTATATCACATTCTCCATACTCGATGGTAAATGCAAATAATTATTGAATTCCTTTATATCTCGAATTTGGGCATTTGTACATTTGTTTATCTCTGTTCCAAAGACCTTCGTGTTTTTTTTACATATGTGAATAAACTCACTGTATAGTCTTTGATAGTGTACCATTTTGAATCTATGCTTCCAGACTCAGTAGATAGTGCTGACTCTAGAAGTTTGAGATATGAGTGCCTCGAGAACTGTGGTAGCATTAACAACAATACACCGTCTTTTATAACTGGTATCGTAGGAAAGTTATTTTTTTTACTTCTCCCATCCCCCGCTCTCTTTACTTTTATTAGTTTTTTTTTACTTTTTATTAATAGATATCTATACAGCTTCTTGTAAGTAAAAACATACATATTTCAAACCATGCACTACAACTGAGTGGATGTAGAGACCCTGTGGGTGGAATGGAAAGATTATTACATCTCGTTCGATACGTCTATGAAATCGCCTTGCAATTCACTGCATTCACGATGCAATACATTTCTGACAATAACATTTCGCTTTTAATTTTAAATTTCAATATAATTTCTTCGTATGGTGATAAAACAATGTAAAAATCAAATTCAGGGGATTTAATTATGATTCAGATGATCACATCTGGCAAACCACGACAGATTTGTTTGCGCCGGAAGACTCAACCAATGGTATGCTATGGCTGGACTGTGAAACTCTAAACATCATTAAAAAAATGTTGACCACTTATGCCAATAAATTTAACATATTAAATCTATCCAAACACAATTAAAACCAAATAAATCAATTTTTAAAAAAATTGCCGCCGAGTTGAAGAGTATGCTAAAATAATAATTAAAAGAGACACACCTTGTCATATATTTTTTATTTGTAACCAACTCCCAGCTGTAAATACATTGACAGTTTCAGTTGCCAGCATAACAAAGCGTGCAGTGGAGTAGGAAGGATGGAAGGATGGTACAGACGAAATCAAATATGTTCTTTGCAGCAGTTTTGCTGTTTTGCTCAATGACGTCTATGCAAGAAAAGTACAGTTTTGTTTGCCGACAACGAGTACATTGGAATAATCGTCCGCGGTGAAGGTGATTGATGACATTTCATTTTTGTGCAGCAGAAGCAGATCATCAAAGTACAATTGATTCGCACAAAGAGCAAGGCCAATATTTCAGATCTGGTGAATTCCTATAGCAAGAGTAAGAAGTTGTTTTCAATGGACAATGAAAGTGTGCTTGACTTGCCATATTTTTCTGCCTTTTGACTGAAATTTTTTATGAATACGGGCATCACATCAGCCTCATTACCAGTAATTGCTACTCTGTGTGATAAGTACCGAACACAAGACTATAAGTGGATGTGTACCAATTCGACCTATGGAAAAGACATACTCATCAACCTGTATAGTAGAGGAATAACAATGTAAAAAAATTAATAATTCTTAAATGGGTATTTTGAAAAAGAATGATATTGAAAATTATAATATATTGTATGTGTAAATGAAACAACAATAAATTAATGTAATGTTTAATGTATATTTTTTGTACCATATAGAATCTTAATATTTGGGAAATTCTCAGAGTATTCAAAACAATAACAATTTTATTTGTGTAAATTTAAATGAAATAGCTTTATTAAACTCTTGTAAGAGAAAGGGAAAAAGTAAAGTACAGTAAAAATTTTATGAAATATTATATTTCAATCAAGTTTCTATTTATTTTAGTTCTTAAGGTATATATTTTATTTTTTAAGTTTGACATAAAAACCGCATCCACAAACTCCTTAACTAGGTAATTTTGGTTCTGTAGTGCCACCTGATTTATCCCCCAATGAGAGTAATTCCACACACACTTTACCAAATGCAAGCAATTTCGAATGTGTTTATGTTACTATAAATTCAGATACAACAGTAAAAACAATCATTTCTCCAAATTTACTAATCATGAATGCGATTTGTAATCCCATTTTACAAGCTGAGATAGAAAATATTGGAGAGAAGGAAATGGCCAAAATATACGAACGTTCTTGCTATTTCGAATCTCATTTGATAGGAGCATTTTACAATGTGTTTGGCAGTTCCAATAAAATGCATACTTTATTTTGCTTATCCAATACCATTTAAAAACAATTATAAAAACTCATATTGCCTTAACTTTAAACATATTTAATTCTGTGTTTCCCAATTCTGATTCAAGTAACAGAATGTTCGTAAATCCAGTACTGTACAAGAATAGTGCTGTTATATAGTCTTGAACTTGTAAGTAAAAACACGCCACAAACTCCTCATTCCTTTGACACCCAGAAGGTAGCTGGACAATCGAGGAGAAAAGCTTATTTGGACCGGGTAAGAGAATACTACCATAGTTCCGGGTGGGCGCCATAGTTCTCAGTAGAGAGCACAAGTACAGATGAGGTCGTGTGGCCGACGGCCTGCATGTGGCCCCCTCGATGTCCGACGATAAAACTTAAAAAAATTGCAGAAAATACATCCTTAAGATATCCAAGTCCCTGTGATAGTGATGATTATCTGAGCTATCTTCATACTCCCGTACTCACTTCCGGGGCTGTTATAGGCAGCCTTCCGCCTTAAAGAATAATACGAGTTACCTTTGAAACTGCCATGAAGTGGCTGGTTAAATAAATAATAAATCCACCTGCTAATGTGATCTGCTTATTTATTCCAGTTCTCCTTCCGAAGAAGCACATACAACAATGCCCCATTTAAGGAGGGTGCATGCTACAGCATCAAAAGGCGGCAAAGTGCCTACAGAGAAATTAAGTTAGTTAAGTCCCAGACATCTACAAAATGGAACAGGCTGTGAAACGGCTCACTCCCTGGGCTATAGAAAAATAAAAATGTTAATGAGTTACATAACTATTCAAAACTACATGATTCGAACAAAGTGATGAAGTGCACAATAAGGGCACGGGAATACGTCTGTATCACATGGCCCACGAGAAGCGACTGTCCACCATGGCTGAGGGCTGCCCACTCCCTGGAGCTGACGCTTCGGAAAGGGCGTCCTTTAGGAATGCTTGTGAATTGCCACACTTGGGCAAGCCACATGACACTAGCCTGTTTGCAGCACCCGGGGAATGATTATGGTGACGGCTGTTGTAGGTTACGCCCAGGTGGACGCCACTGCTCCCCTGAATGTAGAGCACGAAGTAATGCATTGGGTCGTGGGCCTATCGCCTAAATATGGCCCCCAGATGTGCATGTGTCTCTGTAGATGTCTTTAAGAGCAGTGAAACTATCTCCATCCTTCGCCTGGTCTAGTAGAGGCAACCTAAGATTCCTCTGAGCACTTATACTAATCGTTGAGGGACTGTTTCGGCCATCCCATGCCGTAACCACACACAGTTTAGGTTTAGAGATCTTGAAGCAATCTTAGTAAATCAATTGGACGGCGAACTTCCAAACATACTCGATATATTTAACTTTCTCCCTCGTTTGAGGCAATTACATGAACATAGCGCCTATTAAGTTGGAGCGAACTTAAACGGTTAAAAATCGCGCGAGGCTGACAATGGTTACATGAAAAGTTAATTTCAGAAGTATAAAATACATGCTTGGTTGCTGTTTGGCATTCTCCTCGGATAATAAACAACATATGGTTTCATTACAAAGCTTGACTATTGATGCTCTACATGATTAAATTAAAATTAGAATGTCTGGGGAGAATGCGTCCACATAGCACCGAGGTTACCACGCTACTATCTAGGCTGCTTACTCATTGGCCAGCTCGTCCTGCACACTTATGAAAAACTTCTTAAATTTATATTCTTGACATATCTTAATTGAGTGATGCATTAAGATGACTTCAAATGACAAAACATTATACAAGAACACTTTCATTTAACCCTTAATAGCTCTAATATTTTAATAAAATAAATATTTGTTATGATGCTAAGTGGTGGCTTAACGGTAACGTTATGTCCTTACTTCATTCACAACAAACAGTAATTGCTTTCGATTGTGGGCAACATTAATTGTCTCGTCCTTAGCTTTATATGTCATTTCACTCAGTTTTGAATGTACTTTGCAGTGTTCATATTCAAAGTTCTCACATTTGTGGCTTATATACACTTATGGTAAAAGTAGGGTTAGGAAACCTGTGTGATCAAGGTTTACATTACACTGCATCCATTCACATCAACCTAATCACACAATTCAGTTTTGACACTGACATACTACTGCCCAATACTAACTTTCTATACATATATATCATGCGTTTAATATATGTTTGATGTGTGCAGAGAGCACTTTGGGTGCAGGTAACAGAAACATCATTTTACACTTGTAGCAGTATGCGCCTGTAATTATTGTACTGGAAAATTACATCATAATTTATTATATCGTGCGCCACTGCTATGAGTGTATAATGCTGTTTCTGTTACCTGCACCCACAGTGTTTTCTGCACACGTCAAACATATCATCAACACATGACATTAAAACACTTTTAAAATTACATGCAAGGCACTATAAGAATATACACAAGCTGCACCATAAGGTTAATGGACGGCAGTGACTTAATTCAATATCTCTGCATGACGTGCATGATAATGCACATGTATGTGGCACTAGGAACAAGGGCAATCACACTATAATAATATATTTCAAGACACTAATCACACATTAAAAACAAATATCACACATATTACACTTTCCACAAATACTCACATGTCTAACTGAGTCATAACATACATAAAAACCCTCTGTTTACATTTCGAACAGCAACTTCAAACATAACAAAACCCTCATAATCATACGGAACATTTGGCTTGTTGCACTAAAATGCACGTACTTATTTTGCCTTTCACATGTATTACACAAACACCTTAATTACTCTGATTTTATATCTCGCGCACTTTCACTACATTGATGCAGTTGGTGTGTACACATGGAACAGTGCGCTGAGTACATCAGTTACCTCGGTGACAACTCTCGTTGCCGATGAACGTTGGTCGCATAGACTGGGAGAACAGCCTAAAGTTCGAGCTCACGTCAGCGCCGACTCATGCCGGTGTGTCAAGTGACAACAAATTACATAAAAAACAATTAATTAATGAAATGGAGTGTGTGATTGTGGCCCTAGATGAATACTGGCACATTAAAAATTACACAATAAAGCTCACTTGATTATTTAAAAAAAATACATAAAAGCATAAACATAAATTTAATGCATAAGGCAGCCTGTCCTCACAAATGTGCATTATGGTTTTCTTGTGCATAGCCTTGCTGATGCAGGGATTCCTCAACATTCAAATATTTACAACCCCTATTTGTTTATTACAACACAATCAAAACACTCTGCATTTTAAATTTAATATAAAAAGAACAGTTATTAATTTTTGGCTGCTTTTCGGCATGTGGAAGTTATGTTAAATTACTGGTGTTCATTGTTCACAAACCAATTAACACAATGCTGGTTTTCTCCAGTATTTGTACTGTCTGTAATATAATTAAATTGGAGAATATATTAAATTACAAAAATGCAGGCCAGCACAAACAACAAAACAATTCTGAAAATACTTATACAAACATTATATGTGCATAGTTTCCTAACATGTGGCTGCACTGTGTGTTTACCTTAGTGCCAGCTGCGAATGTCAACACAGTTGTTTACTTAATTACATGGCAAACATGAAACACTATTAAAACCCTCAAACAATAATGAAGAACACAAACACTGCATTGCAAGGACGATATATTAAATTAAAAAACACTACATGTGTTCTGCAAATGTCGCATTTGAGCACTCGGTGCAGTGTGTTCGGGACCACATGGTCACAAGAAAATAAACAATACTGTTCACTTAGAAAAGGCTGGGGAAAATCATGTGAATATATTTTAGCAATTTATGAACACTGAAAAGAACAATAAAAATACACAAAATACAGTAAGACTACCCAAGAAACATAAACACATAACCCTAATTACATATACTAAAGCACACCTACTCGATTCATACCCATCCGCACACATGTCACACTGGCTGTAGTTATGTGTAGGCTTGTGACGATGAGATGACTTGGCGGGTTCTTCCAGCCATGGTGAACAGTCTAGGGGTCGGAACATGGCTCATTTCACGCCACTGCCCCCCTCCCTCGCAGACCATTCACTCGTCACTTGCTGGTCCTTACTCAGCAACAACACGTGTGTGGTGGGTGAATACCGCACCGTGGCCGCAGATTGTAGCAGCTGACCTGTTGTTTACTTCTTAGTATGTGGTGCTGTAGCTCCCAGGTGGCCGGCCATGTTGCAACAGCTGCAGTGGGTGTATCATGACACCCGCAGACTGTGCACTCGACAATACTTTTGATGTGTGTCCTCTTCGATTGGTGGGCAGGGAAAGACATCGCCTCATTCCTCTACTCGTAGCTGCCTCTGTTGTCATTCTGTCATGGGCGGTGCAGATTTCGCGTTCGGGCATCCCCGGAAACGTATATTCCCGGCGTAAGCATCTGCAAATGGTGGTGTCTTCTCGGCATCACGACACCGCCGGTCGGGTTCTTTACCTGCCGAATATCGTCGGTCACCGGGGGCCTATACTGTGCATCTTGGAGGACGGGAGGGGCTCGGTGGTGATACTAGTTCCCGGCAGCATGACACTCGGCTTCAGTAGAATGGATGACAGGTGCAAGTGCCGCTCTATATTCTGGGTGCAATGTGCTCTCCACCACTTCCAGCACTTCCTGCATGCTCAGCTCCGGATGATATGTTCGTATTGTGCTTATCTTTTGTGTCACTAAGTTGTACAAGGTTTCTTCCTTCTGGTCCTCTAGTACCATTCGGCTCCGTGCGCACAGGGAGGCGAACGTATTTGCGAACCGGCTCAAGAATGACTGGCTGAATTCAACCCTCATGATCCCATAGCATTTCATGCCTCGCCACCACAAACGAATGTTTCCTCTGAAACACTCCCCAATATAATTCGGCCAATTCTCAGTTGTCGACTCCATACCTTGTCAATCTGTTCTCACAGTCCCAGAGAAATGCTGCAGGGTCTTCATTTGAGCAGCCAGTATATTTCGGGAGGGATTGAAATCTCACTGGGGTGGTTAGCTAATGGGTTCTTCTTCCATGTCTCCTGTCGTGCAAAAACTCCGATTTTGTTAATGTTTCCGAATTCCAGGCTGACACCTTTTCGCAGCAAAGGCATGGAACAAGTTGGGAGATTTGCAAGTAGCGGCACTCCCTCATGTGCTGTGTTAGTTGGTAGGCTTCGCAGCATTAGCAGTGGCACATGTTGTTGTTGTACCTATTTTCCTTCTAGTCCCATTACCTCTGTCCTCGGCAGTTGACGAGGGGGTAACGTGAAGTTATTTTGCTAAGGTGGTTGCATTCTCTTATTCATTATCAGTTGACATCTTACACAGTTAATTTAGAACTTGTCCCATCGCATAGCCATCTCCAGCGGCATGACACACTGGATGTGATACAGCCTCCAGCATTTTGTGCAGGCAAGGGTAGCGACTCCTACCCCAACGCACATTGTGTAGTTGGCGCATTTCCAGAGATTTCGCCAGAATTTTCACAACAACAATGGTGGACTCAGTTGTGCGGCATCACAAGTACACAGGTTTTGTACACAAACCAGGTTGACAAATCCTTTCGTCGGCCTCGACCAGAAGAAGTTGGTCATAAATGGCCGGTCTGTCAGTGCTGGGGCATGACAGTGCCTCTGATTGCAGGTTGATGTTCATCTTGTTCACTGTGGCCCAAAACCTCTGCACTGATGTAGCAGCATTACTCATGTAAGAATTCCCCCGCAAATCGATGAGTGAGAATGGATCCGATTTTTATGCATATCTCAAACACATGCGGCACAATGTTGACGGTTTGACATTTGTTGTGTTAAAGTCCAGGCACACACGGTTGTTCACGCGACACAGTTGACACGAGGGGTCCATGACATGGCTCTCGGTTTGCTGCATTACCCTTGTGGTGCAGCACGGTACAGGTGGTTCCTGCAGGAACGACGCGGCACTGAGTGAGTAGTGGCGGCAGGTGGCACACTTCCCCTCAATGGAGCATGTTTCCAAAATGGTGGTAGGTGGACGTCACTACCACGCTCTCGTGAAATAGGTGTGTCCCAAGATGGCCGACTTTCCACACTCTAGCTCCAATGGCGATTTAGCATCAAATTCCTTCTTGCCATTGTCGAACTACTTTCTCATAAGTCCCTCGTAGATCTCGTGTTATAGTTTCAAGGAAAATTATCTATACTCAGACCATTACAGTAAAAGGAGAGAGAATTTTGTGTACACATTTTATCACACGTGGCGCACGAATGTAATTTTTTGTCATATATTTTACAGATAATACAAGCTGCTTGGCTACAAGGATGAATAGTACTAGGAACACTTGGAGTAATTACATGTGACATGTGTACCAGCTGGTAACACAAGTGGGTTGGAGAAAAACATGTGCCATAAGGCATGGGAAAATTTGAGGTTTTTTTGCAGAAAGGAAATCCACATTCGTGGGTTTTTTCAGAATAGCCACTCAAGTTGGGAAAGTTCATTTGATGTTGGAAAAATGGCGAGACATGAAGTTCACTGGTGAAGGAAAAGCCTACCGTAGATGCGGCACAATTTGATGTCCGGAAGGTAGCTGGACCATCGAGGAGAAAAGGTTATGTGGACTGGGTAAGGGAATACTACCTTAGTTGTTCCGGGTGGGTGCCAACGTTCTCAGCAGAAAGCACAAGTATAGATGAGGTCGTGTGGCCGACAGCCTGCATGTGGCCTGCTCGATGTCCGATGACATAACATGTATAAATTGCAGAAAATACATTCTTGAGACAGCCAAGTCCCTGGACTAGTTAAGGTTACCTGAGATATCTTCATACTCTTGTACTCACTCCCGGGGCTGTTATAGGGCGCTTTCACCTTACAGAAAAACATGAGTTACCTTTGAAACGGCTATTAAGTGGCCGGTGAAATAAATAATAAATCTTCCAGCTCACGTGATCTAATTATTTATTCCAGTTCTCCTTCCAAAGAAGCAGATACAACATTGCCCTATTTTATTAGGCTAAACACTATAGCAGTAAAAGTCGGCAAAATGCCTACATGAAAATTAAAGTAGTTAAGTCCCGGCCATGTACAAAATAGACTGGACTGTTAGATTGCTCACTGCCTGGGATAAAAATTAATAAAGAGGTTCCTGTGTTGCATTATTATTAGAAACTCTACATAAATCGAACAAAGTGATGAAGTGCCCGGGGAGGACACCGATTCACGCCCGTCTAATGTGGCCCTTGAGAAGCAACTGTCCAAAATGGCGGCTGGCTACTTACTCCCTGACGCCAACTCCCGCCACCATGTCACGTGACAACAAATTACATTAAAAAACCCTTAATGAATGAAACAGAGTGAGTGATCGTGGCCTTAGATGAATACTGATGCGTAAAACATTACACTATAAAACTCACTTGAATATTAAAAGTAAAAGAAAATATAAAAAATGTAAACACAAACTTACCGCGTAAGGTACCCTAACATCACACTGGTGTGTTACAGCTTTCCCACTCACGGCCCTGCTCGGACAGGGATTCCTTTTCATTCAATTACACAACCCTTATTTATTTATTACAACAGAATCAAAACACTCTCCGTGATAAATGTAATATAAAAGGAACAATTATTAATTTTAGGATGCTATGTGGCATATGGTCATTACTTTAAGTTACAGGCATTCATCGTTCAGAAAGCACTTAACACAATGCTGGCTTTCTTCAGTTTTTGTACTATCTATAATACTGTTAAATTGGAGAATATATTAAATTAAATTAATGCAGGCCAGCACAAACAACAAAACATCTCTGAAAATATTTATATAAATATTGTACGTGCGTAGTGTCCTAACATGTGGCTGCGTGGTATGTTTATCTTAGCACCAGCTGCGAATGTTAACATACTTTTTCACATACTTAAATGGCAAACATAAAACTCTATTAAAACCCTGAAACAATAATGAAGAACACAATCACTGCACTGCACGAGCGATTTATTAAATTGAAAAACACTACACAAGTTCTGCAGATGTCGCACTGGTGCACTTGGTGCGACGTGTTCGGGACCACGTGGTAACAAGAAAATAAACAATAATATTTTAAGTTCATAGTGGAAAAACAATGAATGTCAAAACATTGTATTTTTGGACTAGTGCTGCCATCTGTTAAAGAGCTGGCGAATGTTAGTATTCAGATGGTAAACATAGTGAAAACAATGATAGTTTGGCCGGTATTAATGTTAAAAATTACTGTATAAGGGAAAAAACAATGGTAGTCATTTCGAATGTATGGACTTACAATGAATTTCATTTTATTCTTGTTACGAATTGTTACTCTTTGTGTTTGGTAAAATATGTTATTCTATGTTAGTACACAAATATGATGATCGGTTTCTCGTCTTTCAATACTTCAACATAGATAAATTTCATTGCATTTTATTGAAGTGACATCTGTGATTTCATGTTAGAGAGACGTGTGAAGTTATATAAATCTACGAGGCAAACATGATTGGTACGGAATATACTGGAAACGTGAGTAATACAAGTTCAACTTCAAAAAATTTACCTTGGCATGGTCGGTTTACTGATGCAGCGAAAATGTTACGTCAAACATGCTAGACTGGTGAGAATTGCATATGCAAAAAACTTAAGTGTTTCGAATATGTGTGTGGGGCTGAAAGGAGTACGATAGTTAAATACTTTAACGAGTTACAGTCGTATGATGAACAAAATGTATACATGGTGAAGCGAGATGGCTCTGCAGTTGACATTCCAATCTGCTACAAAGCCATGCTAGCTCTACATGGAATTACATCACAACGGATACAAAACGTATAGAAAACCCTTAAATCGACAAGTACAGCCCCTAAAGATGGACGTGTTCGTCACAAAAATAGATCTCAGATGTTTCCGAATGATACAACAGTGAACATTTATGAGAATATAAACTCTTTGAAAGGTAGGCATTCACATTATAGTGTCAATGATTCCAAATAGCTATATTTTCCTGAAACTTTAAACATAAGGAAAATGTATCAGTTGTACACCAAGAAGTATACTAACAATAAAGTTGCATACGAGACTTATAAGAATCTATTTAACACTAAACACAATATATCGTTTGGCTATCCAAGGAAAGATACTTGTAGTTCATGTAATTCCTACAAAGTCAATAAAAATAGTCTAGAAGATCAATTGGCAAAAGTACGAGATGGTAACAAAGATGTATTAGTAGTGGATCCCTGCAAAGCACAGGAAATAATGAGATATTTAAAGAAGATTGAGAGAGGGCATGAATTACATTTATGCAAAGCTCAATAATTTCACAATAGCAAGCGAAAATGAAGACTTGACTGTCGAAAAGCTATGCGACGAGAAGCCATTTGCATAAATTTTCAGAAAAATCTACATGTCCCAAATATTGCAACAAACGATGTTTGTTATTGCCGAAAGTTGTCTGTTTACATTTTTAATATTCACAGTCTGTCATCCTCTGAATCTATATTTTATACCTAAACTGAAATGTATGAAAAGAAGGGAGCAGATAACGTTGCGTCAATGCAGTGGGATATGATCTGTAATCACGTGGATGATAATGTAGAAGAGTTGTAAATTTACAGTGATTGTTGTTGTGGTCAAAACAAGAATCACGCTATCTTTTGTTTTCTACATTATGTGGTACACTACACGAAACACTTGAAAAAAGTAACAATGAAATTCCCTGAACATGATTACTCATATATGGAATGCGACAGAAATACTGCTTCAATAAACCAGAAGGCGATTGTTGAGACTCTGTCAGGCTGGAATGATGAAATTCTTATAGCACATGTAAAATCTCAACCATTCAAGAGTGTTTCGTGTGAAAGTGAGTGTGTATTTCTAGCTTAGACAAAATTCCTGACCCCCTTGTATGCTACACAGAGCCCTTTTGCAACAAGGCCAATAAAATATTTGGTCATTTCACAGGAACATCCACTACTCATTCAATATCAACTGACGTACAATAAAACAAATGATTTCGGAGTTGTGGTTCAACCCCAAGAAGAAGCGACATACACCAGACCTTCAACCTGATGAATTTAGAACCTGATGAATCCTCGTTCATACGAAGAGCTCATCCCTATAAACGAAGCTAAGTAAAAAGATGTACAGGTTTTGAAGAATTTATGTGAAGCTGAAGGAAAGTGTTACTTTGCATCTTTACCACGCACTACTCGAGGAAGTAACGACTAGACAGTTATACATAACTAGACGTCAAAGATCATGTGCTTGCCTGTGCTTTGTTTGCGGCATTTTTTTTACTTTCTATTTAATTTGTTTCTGAAACATTAATGTTGTGAATGTACAAATGAACAGAGACTAGTGCATTACCACATTTACAAAGTTATATTTGCTGACAACAAACAAATCGGTTAAGTGACATTAATAACCTGCCAGTATCACATGTTTTATTTTATTTACTTTTGTTATGAAACAGTGATACCGGATGCATTAATGTGATAAACACATGAGTTAACATGGCAGTATTATGGATTTATATTAATATTAATGGTTTTTTACTAGCTTTCAACGTTCATTGTTCTTAAATGTTTTGTATGACATTCATTGTGAGTTATGTAGTTTGAATGAAATAATGATGCTGATGATTACACTATTTACATATTTTTATCATTTGGTATATCTACTTAAAGTAAATATGTCGGACTAAACAATAACCCTGAGACGATATTATATTCGTGTAATTTCACCCACAATAACGTTTCAAACTATGAAATCAATTTTCCCAAGAATTAAAAAAAATTACATTCATTTTTTTATCCCCTGTACCCTTCGTTTACTTTGAAAAGGGCAGGGAAAAATCATGTGAATATATTTTTGCACTTTATGAACACCGAAAAGAACAATAAAAATACACATTGTGTTTTAACCCTAAGAACATATGCTACAACACGCCTATTCCAATAATACTCATCCGTGCACATGTCACACTGGCTGTACCCACAAGTAGGCGGGTAGCGATGAAATGACTTGGCAGGTTTTTTCAGACATGGTGAATGGTCTAGAGGTCAGAACGTGGCACACATCACATACCCCCACCCCCACAAAGGAGACAGTTCACTCGTCGCTTGCAGGTTCTTGCCCAGCTACAACTCGTGGCCTCTTCTATCAGCCGCTCCTGTTGTCACTGTTGTCATTCTGCCACGGGCGATGCATATTTCACATTCGGGCATCCCCAAAAACCAATAGTCCTGGCCTAGGTGTCTGCAACTGGTGGCGTCTCCTCGGCGTCACGTCGCAGACGGTCGTGTCCGTCACATGCCAAAGATCATCTGTCACAGGTGGCCTTTCCGGTGCGTCTCGGAAGTGCGAGGGGAAACATCCACTGACAGTTCCTCTTTGTTCTCCATGTGGTTTCCTGTGATTTCCCTCGCTGGATCCTCTGTGGAAGTCTCGGCACCAGGCGTCGCAGCTGCAAGTAGTTTTGTAATCTCCGCACGTGTTTCATTTACGGATGTGGGCCTGACATCACGTGGTACTCCCCTCTTCACTCATGTCCACCCCCACGTCAGATAGTGGTGTCTTTGCACTGGATGTCACGACACCGGTGTCGGAATCCTAAGTTCATCGCAGTGGAAGATTGCCGAACGAAGCCTGCTGAGGCTGTTTTGTAACAGCTCTCCTGTTACCATCTGATGACTTCATGTGGCCGCCTCCATTTGGACGCAAATCCTGCGTACACACCTGCTGCCCAGCTAACTGGGGATGTGTACTCTCATAAACCAGCTGACCGGGTCGTAAACAGGGTGGCGGGCGGGTAGTATCCGGGGCCCACTGCGGGACATAGGAGCACTGGCTTTTGCGTGCTTCTCTCACCTCCTTCTCTCTCCGTTCTTATCTACCATCCTCCTCTTCCTCCATCCCATTACTCTCTCTCACTCTACCGGCAAATACCCCGGGAAGGGAGAGTTCACGGCATTGAAGCAGCCGGGCGGGTGTTTTCCCTGTCACTTTGTTTGTGCATGTCCGCAAGTTGAAGAGGGCTGCGGGCAGGTGCTCTGCCCACGAGGTGTGATTTTCCCCCACGTGCAGGCACAACTATGTCTTGTTTCCTGGTTGTATCTCTCGGTTGCATTTGTGCCTGAGTGGTAAATCACCATGGTGTGGTGTTGCTCACTCCATCTTGTGCAGAGATCAAGCCACACACGACCGGAAAATTGGGTGATATTGTTGCTAAGTACTGTTCGAGGATATTTTCAGTATGTGAAGATATCACACTCCATTATCTTGCCATGCCTCATTCTCATTTTCTGGAGATAGGGTATGCTTCCACCCACCTCGAAAACAGATATGTTATGACTAGAATGGAGAACTACCCCATTGTGTACTTGTGTAAGGGCCCATTACGTCTAGTGCGATCGTCTCAAACTGCTCATTCAGTTCGTGTGGTTATTGTTGAAGTATGCTGTACCCTCATTGGCTCTTAAAGCAGTTACATGTAATGCACTGTCGCACGAAATTTCTCACATTTACTGTCATTCCCGGCCAGTAAAAATATTAAAAAATTTTATTTTCATCTGGACCATCCTCAGGTGACTGGAAATGTGATTCGCGCGCACGTAGTGCAACACTGCATCGGGGGAAGCCATGGGGACAGAAGTTCGCTGTCTGTGGTCGCACGTGTTTCTAACAGCCATTTACAACTCGCCATCATTCCACATTCTGCTGTCCACACTCATCTTTCCACTTACTTGTTGTGGGGCAGTTTCACTGTTCGCAGGCGACTTCTTTTCTAAGGGTGTCCAGCATAGTTGTGTTTGGTGGCATTGACAGGGTGGCGCACTGTACTTATGTGTCGACTGATGTGGTTCCCTGCATCGCAGATCCTCCCACGCTGTAGACGGTACTTCTTTCTTCGTCCCTACTGAAGTGGATTCTTCGTGAGGTGGATTCGACCACGGAGTTTTGTTCTGTCACCCAGTGTATTCCAAGGATAGTTTATTCTCTTATTTCGCCAGATACAAAGGTGACTGTCACTGTTTCCACATGCGGATGGGCACGATAATACTTGCTTCTCCTTCCATATTGCCGGTATGTTGGTGTGTTGACAACTGAACTGTTAACTGAATAAATTTTGTCACTGTCGAGGAAGCTGCTTCTCATGAAGTTATGTGGTGCGGCAGTGTATATCAGTGCTAGCCAAGGATGGTCATTAATAGTGACTGAAATACAGATGAAGCTAGTTAGTTCACTTTTTATCTGTGCAAGTAGAACTTGTTGTGGTGTCGGGTCAGTAAAACATATTTTGGCCCGGGGTTGGGTGATGTCTTGCTCTCCTACCCCGAACTCTCGTTTCCCGGCAGTGGTATTCCTTGTCTAGCAGTGGGCAGTGCACTGGCCCATTGCGGGCAATGGTTGTGGAAGTGTGTACAAAGCACCAGTGACATGGACGTGCAAGATGTCGCGGCTCCATTGGTGGATATTGCTGATGTATCCCATTAAAATGCGCTATTGATGGTGTGGCCATCACTTCTTGCTCTGATCTCATTGACATATTATGACACTGGCCCCTCTTCCATTTCCTTCCTGGTTATTTCGCGACCTCGACTGTTCATTTTCCCAGCGTGGTTGCTCGCGTTCGATGTCGCATCGCGGCTCGGCGGTGATATTAGTTCCCAGTAGCATTACAGTGTGTAGGAACTCTTGTTCAGTAGAGCATATACCAGGTGCAAGTGCCACTCCATATTCTGGGCGCACTGTGCTCGCCACCACTTCCAGCACTTCCTGTGTGCTCAGCTCTGGATGATACATTGGTATTGTGCTTATCTTTTGTGTCACAATGTTTTACAATATTTCTTCCTTCTACTACTCTAGTACCATTCGGCCCTCTGCGTGCAGGAAGGTGAAGATATTAGCAAACCAGCTACAGAATGACTGGCTGAATTCGGTCCACATGATCCCATTGCGGTTCACACCTCGCCACTACAAACGAGTGTCCCCTTCAAAGTACTCGCCGATAGAATTCGGCCAATCCTCAGGGTCGACTCCATCCTTATCACTCTGTTCTCGCAGTCCCAGAGAAATGCTGTGGGGTCTTCATTTGACCAGCCAGTACATTTTGGGAGGGATTGAAATCTGGCTGGGTGGTTGGCGAACGGATTCTTCTCCCACGTCTCCTGTCATGCAAAATCTCTGGTGTTGTCAATGGTTACGAATTCGGGGCTGGCACAATACGCAGCAACG
Organism: Dryococelus australis; assembly: GCA_029891345.1. Taxonomy (NCBI): domain Eukaryota; kingdom Metazoa; phylum Arthropoda; class Insecta; order Phasmatodea; family Phasmatidae; genus Dryococelus; species Dryococelus australis. The sequence goes on along the minus strand of CM057009.1, from coordinate 169,434,784 downwards.
GCGTGGAACAAGCAGGGGCGTGGCAAGTTGTGGAACTCCCATGCATGCTGTGTTAGTTGGTAGGTGTGGCAGCATTAGCAGTGGCAAGTGCTGTTGTTGTGTCCACGTCCCCTTCCAGTCCCGTTACCTCCGCCCTTGGCAGTTTATGAGCGGGTAATGTGTAGTGGCTTTGCACTGGTGGTTGCAGCCTCTCATCCAATTACGGTCGTCATCTTACACAATTAATGTAGAACTCACCCCATCATGTAGCCATCTCCTGCGGCGTGGCACACTGTTCGTGATACAGCCTTCAGCATATTGTGCAAGCAAGGGTAGCAGCTCCTACCCCATCGCACATAATGTAGTTGGCACATTTCTGGAGATTCCACTGGAATCTTAACATCAACTATGGTGGACTCAGCTGTGCTGCGTCACAAGTACACAGGCGCAATACACAAACCAGACGGACAAATCCTCTCATCGGCCTCGGCCAGAAGCAGTTGGTAGATGAATTTTCCGGTCTGCCAGACTTGGTGAGTGACAGAGCCTCTGATCGCATCTCAATGTTTATCTCATTCACCATGGCGCAAAGCCTCTGCACTGACATAGCTTCTTTACATATGCAATAATTCCCATTCATATCAATGAGTGAGAATGGATCGGATTTTCGAGCAAATCTCAAACATTTGCGGCACAATGTTGACGGTTAGCCATTTTCTGTGTGAAAGTCCAGGCACACTTGGTTGAATGCGGCACATTTGATAAATAGGGCCATGATGTATGCTTCGCCGGCCAACGTAGCTCTCAGCTCGCGGCAACACCCATGCAGCGTGGTGCAGCACAGGTGGTTCCTGCAGGCACGATGTGACATGGAGGGAGGGGTGGCAGCAGGTGGCACAATTCCCCTCAGCTGATTACATCTCCAAGGTCCATGTCACGGCCACGTTCTCCCGAAGAAGGTGCATCCCAAGGTGGCTGACTTTCCATACTCTAGCTCCAATGGCAATTTTAGTCCAAATTCCTTCTTGCAATTATTGCATGTACGTTCTCATCCATCCCTCATAGATCTTGCTTGGTAGTTTCAGGTAAATTCGCCAACAGCGATACTGAGACCATTACAGTCACAGGAGAGAGAAGCTTGTGGGCACACGTGATCACACCTTGTGCGCAAAGTTAATTTTGAAACAGGAATTATCCAGATAATGCATGGTGCTTGGTTACAAGGTAGTAAAAGACTAGGAACACTTGGTTGTGGCAAAGTGCCTACATGGAAATTATGGTAGTTAAGTCCTGGCCATGTATAAAATGGAACAGGCGGTGAGATGACTCATTTCCTGGGCCAAAGAAAAATAAAATGCCCCTGAGTTAAATTACTATTAAAAACTACATGATTCGAACAGAGTGATGAAGTTCCTGGGGAGGACACCGATGTACGTATGTCTCACGCGGCCCTCGAGAAGCAACTGTCCAACATGTCGGTGGGCTGCCCGCTCCCTGGCATCAAGTCCCGCCACCATGTCATGTGACAACAAATTACATGTAAAAAAAATTAATGAAAAGGTGTGTGTGATCGTGGCCCTAGATGAATACTGACACATGAAACATTACACAATAAAGCTTACTTCTATATTAAAAGATAAAGAAAATATATAAAAAATGTAAACATAAAATTACCGTGTAAGGCACCTTAACCTCACACGGTTGCATTACGGTTTTCTCATGCATGACCCTGCACATGCCGGGATTCCGCTACATTCCATTACACAATCTAAACACTAACATGATAAATTTAATATAAAAAGACCAGTTATTATTATTAGACTGCTTTTTGGCACCTGGTTACCTGCTGTTAGTCGTTCATAAACCACTTAATGGTGGTTTTTCTCCAGTATTTGTACTGTCTGTAATACTTTTAAATTTGAGAATATATTAAATTAAAGAAATGCAGGACAGCACAAACAACAAACAACTCTGAATATATTTATGTAAATGTTGTTCATGCATAGTGCCCTAACAGGTGGCTGAGCAGTGTGTTTAACTTATCACGAGCTGTGCATGTCAACATTCTTGAACACATTATTTCATGGCAAAGAACAAAAAACTGTTAAAACCCTCAAACGATAATAAAGAACACGAACACTGCATTGCACTGGCGATATATTAAATTGCAAAATACTACACGAGTTCCTCTGAAGTTGCACTGGTGCACATGTGCGGCGTGTTCCGGACCACGTAGTCACAACTAAATAATCAATAATATTTATTTCGAAACGGCCGGGCATATTTAGGTGAATATATTTTACCACTTCGTGAACACTGAAAAAACAATAAAAATACACAGAACACAGAAGGCCCACACAAGAAATATAAACATATATACCTAAGTACATATATTACAGTATGCCAAATTGATTTATCTGCATCCACGCACACATCACACTGGCTGTACTCACGTGTAGGCGGGTGGCGTAGAGATTACTTGGTGGGATCTTCCTGATGTGGGTAATGGTCTAGGGGTCAGAACGTTGCAAACATCACCTTTGGTAGAGTAAGTAATAGTGGTGTAAAATTAACGATAAAATCTGTACCGATACAAGTTCGGTATTTCTGATCATAGTATTCGTTACTCAGTATTCGTCACTCGTTACTTTAGTTATCAACGCGAATCGTAACCACATTGAATCGAATTGTTTCTCATTTCTAGAGTCTATAATACACAACTGTGAAATATTTTATTATAGTAACTTTTTTTTGCAGTATTTGACCTATTATAATAGAATCCCATTCCAAACATCTTAAAACAACGTAAAATTTAATTGAAACTATAAATACGAACATGACCTGCATGAATTAACATGGGGCGTATTCTAAGTTATGTGTTAGTTTTCGTTTTCGTTAAGTTTCGAAAACTCTTTTAACGAATAAAATCTTCGAGAAAGGCAATTTGATATTCTAAGTAATAATTAGTTACACCCCTCCATATGCCCCCGAGAATTCTGCAATGTTCGGGTTTACGTTAGCGAATGCAGAATGGCAACTCTAAGTACATGAACTTTGACTGTTTTATGACAATTCGTTTGTAAATTATGAATTATTAAGATTGAATACATTAGTATACCAAAGAAGTAAAGCACTTTAAATATCTTGTTTGCTTTTGGCGTGTTTTAAATATTAGTAATAAATACGTAATGTGTTAAAAGATAAATGTATATTTCGTTCGTAAAGTGTATCAAATTTGCATACGGCATGTACTATTTTATAACTCGGTGGGACCAATGATGTATTACACATATAAATAATTTCGTTTTCATTGTGTTGAAATAGACTCACAAGTACGCCGATAAGAGAGAGCAGACAAAACTTTGCTTGTTACATGCCTGAAGATATTTCTCAATAAACATTTTGGTTCTTTTTACATCAAGCTATTTATGAACAAGCATTTTCCTCTGTTATTTATAACACCCAGATTATAAAACAAGCAATGGATACAAACTAGATGTTGTGTTTCTTCCGAATTGTATTAGTATCAAATGTGAATTTTCACTCAATTATTTTTAGACTAAGTATTTGATTATAAACCACAAAGAATTAGTTACATTACCTATCATGTACTTTACAAACTACATTGTTTAAATCAAATTATATGAATGAATTAGTGTTTATGATATCTTATTTCATTGTAAACAACTGTAATAATCTAATAAATTCCTCACATTAACCAGCCTACACTATTGCTTGATAGTTCACAAATTAAAAAAAAGTTTAATTGGAACTTTCAAAATATTTTTCTGAAATATATTTTTATGCTCCTGTAATATATGAAGGCACGTTGTATCACTACTTTTTTCTTTCACTGTCCGAAAAAATAATCTATTTCTAACACTATCCAAGTTTTTATAATAAAACTTGGTAACGAAGGCCCAAAGGATTAGTTTACGTTTCTAATTTCTTAACGAACATAGTGACGTCAAACGAACACTAGAATGCCCTTAGAATAGCTCCTTTAATTAGTAAACGACTTTCGAGTAATAGCTAATATTTCAGTCAAGAGGAAATGGCATGAATATCATATAATAAACCCCAGTATACTAAAAATATAATCGTTTAAGAACAATGTGATAAATTATTTTCAGGCATTAATGCGTTGTCCGAAACATTACAGCTACCTCGTATGAACTGTCGAATCCCTAGGAATGAATCGATACCTAAACATTCGCTGCTTGTCTAAGTTTAATTCATGATTTCATTTTGAGGAAAAAAAATCTCGGCAATATAGACATTTACATTATTATTATTGTTTATTTACATCAAATGAAATGGATTTCTACAATATACAATAAAATTCAATTAAACTAATATTCCCAAACAAACAATATGTTTAGATCGTACGGAAAATTCCAGTATCGTCTCAATCGTCAGTTCAAGTAGTGTTGCTAACAAGGCAAAATGTTTCACATAGTTAGCACGATTTTTTTTTCGTATTTTGCCCGAATTGTTTGTAGTTTATACGATTTTACGAATTGTGTACATTTTCTTACCAATTTCCATTTTTCCATTTCACATTTACTTTGTTTGAATTGCGATACTACCAAGTATTATGAATTATCCGCAAATATTACTGATTTTAACGCCCAGTTACGGAATTACAGAGGCACGCTTTTTTTCTAGTTCGTTAGTATTTAGGGTTTGATATTTTATCTGTACGTAAGGTAAATATTGTACACGTACCAGAAGTGTGCATGTGAGTCGACAATTTCGGTATTCACTGCGAAAAGACCGTATAATTTGGTATCACGAGCAATAAAAATCAAGGCCAGGGGCCAGTCACTACATAGAGCTTTCGCTGCTCTTATCGAGCATAAACAATTCCGTTAGTAGCAACATCCAAAAGTCATTATACTGTAAAATAATGTATTCATTGGATTGACAATCAAGCAGAGTTATCGTTTTTTACGTTAAAGATGAAATCAACTTTAAATGTACATGCGTTAAGTATTAAGCGAACAGTTTAATAAATATTTTCAATTGTCTATGTTATAATTATTCCATTGGCGATACACAAGCTCATACACAATGACACATGTTCCGTTGACATCGCACTGGTGCACATGGTGCGGTGTGTTCGAGACCATGTGGTCATGAATGTAAACAATAACAAGACAATCTGCACGGGCAGAGAAAATTACTTGATGGAAATATTATACACTTAATAACACTTGAAAAACAAATAATACAAAATTATAACACTTCGGGCCACGGGAGATACATACACAAAACACTAGTCCATGTTGTAATAATTCCATAAAGTTAGCTTTCTTAACAAAGTTGTTTACAAGCTTCGTATTTGAATTGAATTCCAATTTTGAAATGGGGAAATTATAAAGAAATGCCTAACAAGATGTTGGGTTTCTCAGAGTGAATATTCGAAGCCCAACACACTTGTGAAATACTTCAACTTTTCCAGCATTCCAGAAAGGTAAGTTTCTAAAGCAATTTTGTTTGTTTTGAATTGGGATCTAGATTTGGGCTGTTTATCTGGTTACGAACTGACATTAGGAGGATAGACCATCGAGGAGAAAAGGGTTATGTGGATGGGATTTTTCGAATACTACTATAGTTGTCCATGGGCAAGTTCGTTCCCAACACAGAACACAAGTAAAGTTGGGTCGTGTGGCCGACGGCCTGCATGTGGCCCCCTAGATGTCCGACGTCTCGTTGCAGAAGTTGTAGCAAGTTGCACCATTCATCCTAGATATATTCCAAAATTCCTGGTCTAGTGAGAGTTATCGGAGCTACTTTCATAACCTCACTCACTCCCGGGGTTCTTATAAGCCACCTCACTCCTTATGAAAAATATAAATACTAATACCAGTTAAATGGCCAAGAAGTGGCCATTGAAATAACAAAATACTCGAGTCGGCGAAAATACTTATGTATTTCAATTGACTTCCGAAGAGCTGAAGTATTTTGCCCCATTATAGCAGGGTACAAGCTAGCGCTGAAAAAGACGGCAAAATTCCTTCATGAAAATTTAAGTAATTATGTCCTTGTCATATACAAAATGGACCGGGTTGTGGAACGGTACACTCCCCGGGCTAAAGCAAACAAAGGTTCCGGTCAAATACATGATAAACTGCTGCAACTACATGATCAGTATCAAAGAGGTGAAGTGCCCCGGGAGGGCACGCCGCATGACCGTTGCACACAGTAACTAAGAGACGACTGACTAACATGGAGGCAAGCTGCCGCCTTCCTGGCTCAAACTCCCGCCCCCATATCTCATGACTAACAACTTATTCTAATATAATAATAAAGTGGAATGAAAGGGATGAATGTGACCCTAGACGGATATGATGACACACAAACACAACGCTATAAGATACAACTCAATATTACACTAAAAATAAAATATATAAATACATTAACGTAAACTTACCATGTAAGACACCCTAACCTCACTTTGGTGCCATACGGTTTTCCCGGGCACGGCCCTACTCGTGCAGGGATTACCCTGCATTTACTTCCACATAATTTATTTTACACACTTAACACAATAAAAATATCCTGAGAGAAATATATTACATAAAACAAATACTTATTATTATTCGACCGCTTTCGGCACGTGGCCAATACATTACGTCAAAAGTTTCCTTGGTTTGTAATTCACGTAAAGGGAATACTGACTTTGTCCAGTATCATACGGTCTTTGATAGTGTTCATTTCAGAATAATATTATTTCAAACAATATAAAGTGAGTGCACACAATAAAACACTGAATATAATTATCAGTTGAATATTCCACGTGCATGGAGTCCTACCACGCGGTTGCGTGGTTTTGTTAACATTTTGCGCCCTGCACATGTCAACACTCTGGTGATACGAAAAATATTACATGACATAATAAAACATAATAAACCCTTAAAACAATATTACAAAACATAGCACTTAATCGCACAGGCGATACACAAGCTGCTACACAATGACACGTGTTCCATTGACGTCGCACTGGTGCACACTGTGCGGCGTGTTCAAGACCATGAGGTCATGAATGTAAAAAATAACATGGCAATCTGCAAGAACAGAGAAAATTATGTGATGGAAATATTATACACTTATTAACACTTTGAAAAACAAATAAAACAAGATAAAAACACTTCAGGGCCATGGGAGAAACATAAACAAAACGCTAATATACAAACTTTACAGCACGCCTATTCGGATCATACTCGGAACACACACTTGTAATAATGGCTTATACACACGTGCAGGTGTTGGTGCCGAGATGTTCTGGTGGGTTCTCGTAGACGTGAACAGTCGAGGGCTGGGAAACATGGCACACATCAGAATTTTCCTTTATTTCCTAACACAATCCATGTTTTGCCTAAATATTTGTCTCTTTTATTCAAATGCTATTGTTAACTATTAAAACAAGTGAAATTTTATTCGTATCTTAACTTTTTTTGGTTGCTGAGAATCTCGGATAAATGTACTGCCCTGCAGAGAAAAAAACGGAAAAATACAAACTAATTTAATTACATTAGTTTGGTAATTATTAATGCTAAAAAATTCTTACCATGTCCTCCAAAATTATATTTTATTAATCATAATGTTAAAAAAAGCAATGACTAAATATTGATTGGTTTTTGTTGGTCACTAGAGAAGCGTTAGTGGCCTGATTGTAGAGCCGTACTGTAATAAGCAAAGAAGTTCAGCATGGCAGCAAAAGCTCTCTTTTTTCCCTTCTATACTCTTTCATTGTGGCAATGCCTAACCATGTTTATGTTTCTAGTGTCCAGCTCGGTGTTAGTGAAGGTCGTTGTTAATGTACCTTTTTCTCATCCTGTTTATTATACGAAAATCTTGTTGGAGTTGTCGGAATATTTAATTGGAAGTTAATTATTTATTTGCTGTTTTCAAGCATATTTGGTTGTAGGTACTGCTGTAGTGCATTTTCTTGAGTGAAATGTAATATCAATAGACTAAGTTTACCATTACCTTAAAACTGCTCATTCCGACGTTTTCCTTACAGCAGTCCGCAATGAAGTGACACAAATATAATTTACGTATTTAAGTTTAAGTTTGCTAGTTTCAGGAAATGTGTGTAGTGTTGAATTGCAAGGATTGACATAGAAAAGTTCGTGTTTAAGAGGTTGCAAATGTTACAATCAGTATGTTTGCATGTTTTTTAAATATTATTTGTAAACTGTTAGAATAATTATTGAAATGTATGTGGCTTGATAAAACCGTATTTTTTACACTCTTGTAGCAACTGAGTAATATTTGATTTTTTGTCTATATTGTAAATTCATGGAGCGTAAGGTTAACTTCGGTCAAATTGTGTGAGTATTACTGCATCTGTAGGAATATGAACAGCCACATATTTAAAGTGTTTTGTTTCTTCATTGAAGTTAAATTTTTGAAGGTGAAATTATTTGAATGGTATTTCCCTATGAGCAAAATTTTACACGTCTTCATCAAAACAAAATACAGTTCAAAATACCACACACTCCTAAAAACCTTTTAACTAATGGTGTCTCACGAAAGACATTAAACTAAAACCTCCACCTTCCTCCTAACTGTTCCCTTTTCCCTTCGAAACAAAACAAGCCAAACCCCAACAAACTTAACATGGTAATAAAAAAAAACAGGTTGAAATGCTAACTTAGTTATAATATCCTATATTTAATACTGGACGCAAGTAAATTTTCATTAGTCTTTCCAGTTCCTGTCATGACAGGAAATGTGAGGAAAGAGGAAAATACAAGTGTGAATTGGACACGAACATTAACTTAAAAATACCTTTTTTTTACAGTGACAAGATAGGTGTGGCAAAAGGATACATTGTGGCCGCACCACTTTTCTAGAACTGTCGGAATTTATCCCATTTACATTAAATGGACAATAGCAGTTTGTGCAAAAACTAGGACTGGCGTAAAGTGTTACAAATAAAAGCTTCAGTACAAGCCTATAATTTAATAAAATCGAAATGACTCTGCATCCCATAAACAATAACAAAGCACGGGCCATTACATAACCACAAACTACAGTATAGCCAGGAACAAAACAAGGCTTGCGTGTAGCCAACTTTAAACAAAAAAAAAATCTTATGTGGCAGCTGTTGCGTAACACATTTCAACACTGTTCGTTGTTGAATATCAGTGCTCTTTGTACTGCAAAATAAATGTGAACACAAAATGTAACTAGCCCTGAACATGGCCATATATGTTTCATATGCATAGAAAGAAACAAATCATAAACACATGACTATACAAAGATATGCAAAGCATTCAAACATTGGCATTTTCTTAGTTCCCATTTTGTTTGCACATTCATCTTTTTTTCTTCTGGACAATGATTTTGTCAGCACATCTACATTCATGTTAATTTCCACATTCTTTAAACGGCGATTGTTACTATTGCGTATCTAAATCACTCAAAAACCATTCTATTATGTATCCAATGATAAAAATTGTCGAGACAAAAAACCGCCAATTACATATCCAACCACGACCCAGAAAAATCCCAAATAAAATACAAAGTTCCCCCCTGTGTATCTAGCACACCTTGAAAAATGTGGTTTTTTTACCAAAAGTTTCCCTTGTGTATTCAGGTGACAAAAATGCAGAACCAAAAAGGACGAAATTGTGTATCCTAGCGGAAGGGGAGAAATTGGTGCCACGCCCCACTTGTTACAAATTGGGTATCCAGCCGAGTTAGGGTGAAATTTCAACCTTCACCCAATTATTTTCTATAGTGTATCCAAACCGAAAACAGAATATAGGGTAAAAGAACCCATTTGTTTTCTGTGGCATATCCAGGTGCCAAAAGTAACTATTGCTAAAAGTTACCCATCGCATATCCAAAAAAATTATTTTTTTTCGCCCTTTTCTCGTCTCTGTTTAAATAAAAGCGATTCGCGATGCATGGTTTTTTTTTTTAAATTTGTTTTACTAAGGATATTTAGTAAATTTTTTTTTAAATTTTAACCAATTATTATATAAAGATTAACACGTAGGGCATAACTAAAAATGTACACCGAAATCATGTAGAGTTAAAAGTTCAACTTTTTATAAATGTAACGCAATATATTTTTTACGTTATATATATATTTATGCAATCACTTTTCTTATCAATTACCTCAACAATCGAAACTTGAAGGTCTTAAGTCCGTGAAAGCAACAGCGTTTGCAATTGCATCCGCAACCGACCGAACTGGTCATGACAGACACCACCGCGATGCCTTTTCGGGATCGCGAATGAATGAAATTGTTTAAAAAATAAATTTACCTGAATAATTGAAACTGGCAGAACCAAGTATTGTGGATGCAAATGATGCAAGTAAATCCGTCATCGCTGTGTGGACCCAATATGACCTACTCGACTATTTTAGTCTTTTTTGCAGATCACGAATGAATGTTTACACAAACAACACGTCAATCAAACATAATTTTTTTAACTGAAACAAACAGCAAGTCATTCAAACTAGTTTTTAACCAAAACAAACATCATGTCAATCAAACATAGTTTTTTAACTGAATCAAACAGTAAGTCAATTAAACATTAATTTAAACTTGAATGAATTTTTTTTTTCAAGATAGTCAACGTATCGAATATAATACAGTCACAGTGAAAACAAATGAGCGGAGCTGTGGCCAACTTTTCCGAGGGTTACAAATGGTTTTATTTCGCATTGCATATTGAGAACCCACACGCAAGTCAATAGGAATTTCAAATCATATTCGATACTATTATTATTATGGTCGACAAAATAATGTGGGTAATTCCTGCTAGCATTTTCAGCAAGTATCCCTGACTATACAAAAGGAGGAGACTAGTAATGTGATCCTCTTTGTGTGTGAAACCTTGGATCCAAATGCATTTCGTGGCAGTCTTCCGTATTTCCTCCGCATTTTCACATCGAAATGATCGGTTATGCCACGACATTTTAGGTACGAGATTATACTCACTTCGACATACAGATACTCACAATAGAACACAACCATGAGCAGTTTTTCGGGAGTGAGACCCCCCCAGGGGCAAGTATTCCAAGTTATCAACACCTGTCGCCTCGATATCGAAGCTCATGACAGGAATGTACTTGTACAGATGAGTGTAGTTGCAAGGCGTGTCCAGGATCAGATGCTTAGATTCGGTGACTGAGTACACACCATTTGCACGAAATATATTTTCCACCATGAGATTACGGACTCCATGTTACAGTCTGCGAAACTTTAGTTTCAAAAGTTGATTCAGTTAGACAGATAAATTTTGCAACATCCCCTCTGAAGTTACAGTATCGATGTACAACTACATTTGCAACATGAAATGCACATCAGTCGACTGGATGGTAATGTAATATTTTTTTAACAATTATTTTCCACGAGAAATTTGTACACTTTGTTCAAGTTACTCGTGGTGAGAAATTCAATTTTGCAAAATTATATGAAACATATAATGTGCTTGCATCATTTTGAGTCAAAATTTCCAGCAACGAGTTTGATTTAGTTTCCAGAGAAATTGTGGTGTCGACGATTGAATCGATATACAGTTCTTATAACTCAATCAGCAGTAGGTACATTTCGTATTCCATGTTTTCAGCAACTAGAAAGTATATCGAAAGGGGGTAAGTCAAGATTTATTGATGCCTTTTCATCGTTTTGACATCGAGGCCAACCACATTTATCTGGTGGTTGTAGATGAAAGACCTCAATATAAATATTTTATTTTGTAGATTTAAAGAACGTGGAGGGCTAAAATTTTTTGTTATATAAGAACGTTTAGTCATGGCTAACAAACTTAAGTTTTACAATGACCAGAGCATTGGAAATATTCAAAAATATCTACAACGACCCTGAACTGCAATCTTTAGACGAATTTAAACTGTTTTACACAAAATTTGGCAACGGTCTCTTGGAATGCATTTACACTCGAGAAAATGATGGTGACAAAGACTCTGACGATGATTTCGAACAGGAATTTGATACTGATCTTAATAACAATACTTACAATACGTTAACGTTTCAAGATTTTCGGGCCAAGTTCCCAAACACCACATTCGAATACTATGTATACGTCAAACAACTGTCGTTCTCTCGCACTTTTGAAATTAACTCGAAGGATAAACTAGTCTTGCTACAAAAACTGCTACTTTCACAATAAGACCATCGAGTGAATAGCAACTGTTTATATAACTAGCGGTAAATAAAAAAAAATAAAACAACGAATTGTGTTCCCTTTGCAGAAAAAAACTAAATTGACGACCAACATCACATCACCAATCATCACACAGCTGCTCCCTCATTTATGATTCCAATCAAACCACAATGGAACACATATATCATTCGATGGGAATATCAAGGAACAATGACGGCACTCCTCTATTCCCGAAATTAAAAATACACAATGTGTTTGCATAAGAATGTAATCGCAACTCTATTCGAGAATCGGCCAAAGTCTCAATACCACCTAGTGCCCTAACTTTAAACGAAATCTTGACATCACCGTTGAGATTTGTCCATTTATTTGATAACCTACTCCATTCGGGAGACTACATATACAACCAGTTTAAAGAGTAGATTAGTGTAAAAATGTAACCGATGTACACTTCGAACCTAAATTGGAAAACTTTGATAGTCCATTTTTCGGACCGACTTTTTTCACTCTCGCTGCAGAAGAATATGGAGCTATCTGGAGAAGTGTATTCTCTCACTTGCTCGATGTTTATGCGGGAAATATTTAACTGAGTTTACAACTTCTGTAAAAAAAAACTGCTACGTCGTGTGGCATAAAACATTTCGCCAAACGACCAGCAGATAATCTAGCATTTTCAATCAATGGTAATCATGCACTTACTTTACAAAATTAAAGTGATTTTCAATGTGTTCACGTTATCATAAATTCAGCTACAACAGGACAAATAATCACTTTTCCAAATTCACTAATCAGGAATGAGATTTGCAATCGCGTTTTACAAGCTCAGATTGAAAATATTGGAGAAAAGGATACGGCCAAAATATACGAACATTCTTGTTATTTCGAACCTCATTTGATACGACCTTTTTACAATATGTTTGGGCGTTCCAACAAAATACACACTATATTTTGCTTGCCAAACATTTTCTTAAATTCAGTTTGGTTGAATGAGTTTAAACACTTTATTCAACTTCAAAGAGACAGATGATTCCTGAAGGTAACGAAAAATAAATAAAAAATAAACCTTTTTCTGAAAAATAAAATTTATTTTAAAAATAATATAAATATAAAAAAGATTAATAATAAAAAGTTTATAAATATATAATAAAAACTAAATATATAAAATTAATAAACTCCAGACTTATGAAATTTCAACCCATCAGGACCCCGGCCAACCCTCCTGCAATATCTAATTCATGTGTATGGCCTTGCTTTGAAAACATCTTGTGCACTTTGTGAATAGATACAATGTAAACACACTTCAAATTTAGTTAACAGCAATGTTTGGGGTTGTGGTAGGGACGGGGACGTGGGGAGTGTGGTGGAAACTGCCACTGTTGAGTGGAAATTAGAGAAGTCTGGTTACATGCAAAACATTTGTCTGCCCATGCCATCGCCCTTATATTGCATATGGTGAATTTTGGGAATTCATGCTGCTGAGGCTGTGATGGCTGGAGTTGCTGTGTCTAGAGTTGATGCTGGGGTTGGAACTCCTGCTGGGGTTGGATATCCTGCAGGGTATGGAATTCCTGCTGGAGATGGAGAGGCTGTTGGAGGAACCGAAGTCTATACTCCAATGGCTTGCGCCGGAGCCACTGCCTCTGTGGGTGTTGGCATTTCAATCCCCCGCCTTCTTTCCAGCACTGACTGGTGGAAATGCTGTAAACAAAAATAAACATGTTAAGATCTGTTTTACCCTAAAATCAAACAAAAAAAAAATGCTGAAAAAATAATTATTCTACCCTTAAACCTTTCTTTCTTTTGCTTCCAAGGAAAGCAGACTTTGTAATTTTTTACAAAATTTACACTTTTATGTAATATTACGCTGGTAATGTTTTCGAGATTTTATACTTTTTTTTTGTGAAGTTTTATATTTGTGCCATTCTTCCCGAGAATCTTTATACTCCTTAACCTACACCTTCTCTATTTTATTTTGAACCTCTAGCATTTCTTCCAGTTCTTCCTTGGCTTCTGTATTTTTTCTAATAGTAATTGTATTTCCTTTTCTGTACTACGGAGCATCAGAACTATCATAAATATTTCTAAGTTTATCCTCCATTCCTTCAAATAACCCGTCTAACTCTACCTTATTGGCTCCAGCAACCTTATCCAATCTTGCAAATATAAAAAATTAGTGACAGTTTTCTTTACAGTTCTATACTTGCTATCCCTAGCACACTGACTCTATACCAAAGTGTGTGGTGTTTGTATACGCATGGAATAATTTTTTTATTTTGTATTTCAGAATAGTGGGGAGGGATTACTCTATAAGTGAGTTTTAGGTTACTTTTTTCTCATCGGTTTATCTGATATGTGCTCGCTCAGATTCATAACAAGTGTTCATACATGGGCCGGTGAGGTGACTGGTATACATTACTCAACTTGGCCTCATTATTATGCCAGAATTATCTCGGGGCAGAAATATTTTTTTTACATTGCAAAACGCAGGTTCCCCTCACATTTCCCCCACCCCTCTACCATGTAACTTTTATTTTTTCTCCTAGTGTCCTGGGTAAAAGCCAGAGTATGTTTTTCTCCTAGTGTCTTGGTAAGAGCCACAGAATTTTTTTCTCTGCGTGTTCCAGTCGAAGCCAGATTATATAAGCAGTGAACTTTGCGACAAACATCAACCATCAGCCAATGGCTAACAGACAGTGCATTGCGTGTAGTAGTTACCAGTGGCCGAGATACCAATATTTGACGCCAATGATACCGCCATCTACGTCGAGGAGGCCATCAACATCTGTGACGAAGAGGCCATCGAAGGTGCTAACACCTTCGACGTTAAAGAGGCAAACGCCTTCGACTTTGAAGATTTCGGCATTTTCAACTTCGAAGACCTCGTCGCCCTCAGTGCCGAAGATGCCATCTTCTTCAATTCCGAGGATGTCATGCTCTTCGACGCCGAAGAGGTCATCTCCTTCTGCGCAGAAGAGGTCATCCCCTTCGACGCTGAAGATGTCATCCCCTTTGACGATGACGAGACCATTCCCTTCAACACCGATGTCATGCTCTTTGATATCGAAGTGGTAATCATTCACACCGAAGATATCATCACCTTCTATGTCAAGGATGTCGTCTCCTTCGATGCTAAGGATGTCATCGCCTTAAACATCAAGAATATCATCTACTTCTCAGAGGAGGAGGATGAGGCATGTTAAAAGAAGAAATCCACCTTCCGCACCTTCGGAAACGTCGGCACCGTCGCCACCACCACCCTCCATTGGTGCGCTTGTAATGAGAATGGCACCTCTCACACCAACTATGATGCTGCCTGGAGGGTTTATGCAGATACCATTACAGGTACATTTGCCCCCTCCAGGCATTTCATTATGTTATAAAACTGTTTATTTCAATAATTCAGTAACAATTACTAATAAATATAAAGAATTATTTTTTCAATTGTGTTTCATTTATATAATCCATAATAAGATGTATCTGTTTAATTTACAGCAAATGTTATTAATTATTATAGTCGTGTTGTTGGTTTTAATAACTGAAAAATTTTAAATGCACCCAAAAAAGAACACTTTGTAAAACCTCTATAGATATAATAAGTCTCCACCAACATTGCCACCTCCATCATTTCAGTCATCTCCGACAACCGAATACAATTCCAGCCATGAAATACGTATTTATTATGGTTTTCTGAAATAACTTTGTAACCCACCACTCTGTCAATTTTTGTTTCGATTGTAATGCAAAGTCTGTTGACAAATTTAAACGGAAAGAGCTTTCGTGAAACTTGCGTGTAAATTTTCATGTTACCAGTATGAAACACGACATGCTGTCTTTTGCATTTGATGATATTTCGGTAAAGTTATTCAATTTATACAAAAATGACTATGTTATATATTTTGCCCTAATAAACATCGTCGACGAGTCGAAAAGGAGTTTGAATTCTGCCTTTACGATAGTTCAAAATATTGCAAAACAACTCGCCATGGAGGTGGCTCGAGACACTATGATTCCTCTCTTCAAGAACACGGTGTTTTTCGTAATGGAAAAACAAAACAATATAGATCCTTGGATGGATATTTTACGAGTGAATAACGTGTTCACATATTTTGACTATAATAAATACGATAGCTTGGTGTGTATACACTCGACTTTTGACCACTTTAAAGATTCTGTCGACGAGAACTGCATTTTATTTTAATTTTACGGCGGCTGCAGAGTCTTGCTGTAACCATAAAACCTTCGGCTCCCCCCTATGACGAAAGTGATGAGAGTAGCGATGTGGAGGATGGTACCCTTATTTTATTCGATAATGATTCCGAGATGGGCATACAAGACAAAAAAAGAAACAATTTAATTATTTCTAAGAAGCAAAAACCCCTGAGAAAAATCTTTAATTTATAACCAAGGTAAAGACAAATATATATGGATAAAAGTAAAACGGACAGTGTCGATAAACTCACAAATATGGTAGGCCATGGTCGAAAGAATGATATTTCATAAGTTTTTTGGAAATTGTAATATAACTAACAGGCGATGAAAAGACTGGACGGTATGAACGAGTTTATAGATTTCGCCTTAAACAACTTGTACTGTCACGAATTTACAAAAAAAAAAAAAAGACAATTATACAGATTTTTAAATTGATACCTTTCTAAATCAAGTCCAGCGAATCAAACAAACATTTCACAAACTCGTCAAACTAAAAACCAGTGGAAAAAAATCATTTCAACTGGCATTTCTTCAGAAATTGTACGAATTGGCTCAAATAGATGCAAGCATTAATCGCGAAGAGTTTTACTCGAAATTACTAAACATTCACGTAAACAATATACAGGTGGGTATTTCGTCAGAAGTCGTACTCAAGATTTTTGCTATGGTTACCTACATGTCTACGTAAATTATCAATATACCTACTTATACGCTGGCAGACATTATGCGAGTCGTCAACTGCATTGCACTGAACGTTTGAAACACTCCACTACCGTGGAAAAAAATGTTGGTTATAGGTGACGCATCCCCCCTTATTTTTATATAAACAATGTACAAGGGGGGGGGGGGGTTCCACTCCACTCAAAAAATTCGGTATATCTGGAAGGTGATTCAGCCCCTTTTTGATATAAACAATATACAAGGAAGGATTTCCGGTCCCCCAAAAAATTCGGTTATTTGGAAGGTTATTCGGTACCCTTTTGATGTAAAGTGTACAAGGGGAGATTTCTGGTCCCCCAATAATGGGTCTATTTGGAAGTTGATTCGGTACCCCTTTGATATAAACAATGTACATGGGGGACTGGAAGATCCCACTTAAAAAATTCAATTTATTTGGAAGGTGATTCAGTCCTTGGGGGGGGATTTCCCTTCCCCCAAAAAAATCAATTTATTTTCAAGGTAATTTACTTCCCCCTCTAACAAATAAAATGTAGACCCCCTTCCCTCCATGCCTACAACAGTTACAAAAAAATTTGAATGATTCCACTATATTGAATGGCAGGCATTATTCGAAACATCAGTAATACGGTAACCATGGTGTTTGTAATACTTTATTACAACAAAGCCCACAACGCGATCAGTATTTCAACCAAACCTTTCGATCGAAACATTGTAATGTGCGGTGAGAATCAGGAGCATCGAGAATTGGCTTCGGAACTACCTTGTGGGGTTCCGAAATATTATCGGTGTTTCATAAACTCGTACTATACTCACTAGTCAGAATGTACAACACTGCAAACAAATCTGAACACTTTACGTATTGTGAACATCAGGCGATGACGCATCATCAGCATTTTAGCATTCCCTACAACACTAATTGCGAAATGTTTTTGAAAACTGTCAAACGGTACGAATTACATTATTATAATTTTGATTGGCAAATTATAGAAACCGTGTACATTAAAATTGACCGAAAGAAATAATTACCATGTGGTTATACATATATGGATTGCACGAGTCCTCGAGATTTGGAAAATTTGGTGTAGTAATGAAAACCAGGGAACGACACGAAAGATAAGAGCATGTTACATGTTGTGATCAACTTAGGCACATTACGGAATGTGAGTATCCAGTACGTCCCACCACAATTTTGTGGAATGAACATGCAAATTACCAACACGAATTCAAACAACAATGTAATTTATCGAGTAATAAACCCGAGTTGATAAAAATTATAAAATATTACCCAATTTAAATAAAGACGTGTGTATTTTCTTACCGAAATAAATTGCTAGTTTGTTATGTGGGTTTTTCTCATTTATCTAATTCTCATTCAGTTTGTTTAGTTTAGGCGACTATTTACCAGAGTGCTCCACGATCGACATGACATCACCCCACCTCCCACTTTAATAAACAACCAATCAGAGTACGTCATTTTATTCCCAAATTTTTTTTCAACTGCTCAATATTGGTATTGAGATTCATACCCAAATTGCCGCAAAATATCCAAAAGTTTGTCACTAATCAAAAAAATGACGTCCTATTATAAACGTTTGGTTTTATGTTGGCCTGTTATGGTACCGAGAAACTTACTGTTAGACTATAAATTATTTCGAATTGTTTCCATCAACTGTTCGTTTCCTGTTAATTGTTCTATAATTACCTCCACTATAGAGTCGTGCTCGCGAATTATCGTAACCAAGTCTTTCATAAAAGAATAACTATGTAAATATGCTCTCTGAGGTTTAAATTTTCTTTTGCGCTCATCGTTCGAAGACTAAAGGCGAGGGAATAACCCTAGACTATTTCCATCTTTTGGCTCCAGTAGTTTTTCCCGCAGAAAATGAACGGGAACATTCGTTGATTGAAATCGTCAAATGGTAGTTTTTAGTTGATTGCTTCCATTAAGAGCAGTAAATAATTTATGTTTCTATCAAACAGATTTGTGCACAAGCCATGTACTTGGTCTGTGGTAATTGACTCTTTGGCCCGAGGTTCGAATAGTTTCCGGGAAACGCCATTGCAGCGTCGGTGAAAGAATGTGTGTACTTTTAGCGTGGATGCTTCCCTGTCGTCGTGTCCGAGCAGACGTGAAATGTAATGCTCAAAGACGGCGTCAGGTTTGAAGACTTTTGCAAAAACTTGAACAACAAATTGCAGGAAAACATAGACCGATCCCGGCGTATTTTCTGCTTCGAGACTCGCGGGTAAATCGTTTTGCTTTTCCACCTCCATGCGTGTTTGTTCGACAATTTTGAACGCTAGGCAGAAACCCATCACTGGTACAAACAATATATGCATAGCGAGCTTACCTGATCAAATGCAGTCACGTAACATCGGAAAATTAATTTGACCAGGGAAACCATGTTTACTTGAATGGGTTTTTCCACGAGCCTGAATACATCTCGAGTAAAGTCTTCGATAACCTTCGGTGATTTATTCCTCAGGTAACTTGCAAAAATATGGTTTTGTTGGTTGATTACGCCGAATGTTCACCCATCCATTTTGGAAGAATTTTAAACATATCGTAAAAACAAATTTTCGTAGAATTGATTAGATCTTGAACTATGGATCAAATGGAATCGATTTTGAGTATTGGGTCGAGTCTCAACAGAGCTTCGTAGTTGATTATACCATCGAGTAGAAACAATTATATTTTAATAATTTTTATAAAAGTTTTTACTTCGAATGTGAAAATGATATTGACATTTGAATGTTTATATTCTCGAATATCCAACAGTTTAATGTATTCGTTACTCTATTTATCGTATTTTTTACTTGCTGTGTTTGAATCGACTGGTTACTTCAAAGTGTAAAATTTATAAAAATTAATCAAGGCAATGTCGATAGTATGAGCCAATTGGGTTGAAGTGTCCAATTTATTAATTGATCTTATATATACATGTAGCGTAATTAAATTTGTGATATTTTTTTATAAATTCGCTGTTTAGTAAAAAAAAATGTGGCCGAGTGGAAGGTGGTATTATATTTTAAGAGTGTTTTTAGAGAGATATTCAAACACGAATCTCGTATGGAGACCGTCCCGTCGCCATAGTCGAAAAAATTAAATTGGAAACACGAAGTGACCCCGTCTGAATTATTTTTCTCGCGAATGGCGGTCCATCTCGCATATAGTGGCAGGGAATTGCTTGCCACGCAATTCATTTCGAGATTGGTGATTGTAACATAATATGAAATTGTAATAGCTACATACCGATCTAAT
Source organism: Dryococelus australis (assembly GCA_029891345.1). Classification (NCBI taxonomy): domain Eukaryota; kingdom Metazoa; phylum Arthropoda; class Insecta; order Phasmatodea; family Phasmatidae; genus Dryococelus; species Dryococelus australis. The sequence continues at coordinate 169,414,500 of CM057009.1, read as the reverse complement.
ATTACCCATTTAGTGCTATTGAACAATCTTTCAACCATCCAGTGATATTTGTTTACTGTCGTCGACGACTAGTGATTTATTAGAGTAGTTTTAAAAATTTCATACGGTAACAACACGAAATTCTTTCTAAATTTGATTGTAGAGCGCAAGTAATTGACCTTTAGAAAAGAAATTGTATTTGGACTTGGCTGTATCTTATGCCAGCAATGATAAAAGCAGATCTTCGAAAACATTTTTGAAATTTTGCAAACCGAGTAAAGGAGCTCCTACAAAAATACACATTTCACATATTTGTAAAATTCCACCTCGTCATAAATTTCCAATATTATTCGCACCAGTAAACCACCCAAAGAATGGCCCACTATGAAAATTTCCAAAGGAAATAGAGTATTTCGAATAGTACTTTTCCATCGAAAGATTTACTGAATATGCATGCTGCAATAAATATTTACGCCAATCGCACACAATTCCTTTAATTTTAACTTTCGGAACATTACGATATAAATGAGAAATGAAACTCGAATATACATATTTTACACACACGGAACATAGCACTTTGCCGGGTCATAATGAATCGTCATTTAATAATCGCTGAATATCTTTATCCGATATTTTCCTGAAAGGAAACAATATTATTCGAAAAATTGTAGTGTTAAATTTATTGTCTGCAACTAGCGAAGATCCATATAATCCCGGCACTATAAATATAATTTTACTAGACGTAGATTTACACGAACTCACACAGTCAAAAGTAATGAGTTTAAAAAATATATATATGTATAAGTACTTACATGTACCTACTGATGAAATAATGCATGGATACGTACATGCAGTTGCCGTATCGTGATTTGCACATAATACATAATCCTTTCTTTCTACCGTCTAGATCGATGACAAATAGAATAAATTATTTACATACAACGGTGCAGAAAGTAATAATGTTGTTCTCGCCGCAGTGATAAGAAATCAAGTGAGCGAGTTAAAATGTCGGAACTCGGAGTGGAGGTGGGTGTGGCGATGATGTGATATCACGTGTAACGACGATGGACGGGGGAAATTGGACAAGAATAATAGGGAAGAGAGTACAAGCCTGCTGATTGGATGAGGGATTAGGCGTTATTTAAAAAAGGGAAAGAGGGAGGGAGGCCACAATCAAAATGTGGTAAAGAAACATACCAAGCATGCTAATTGGGTGCGAAAATAGTTTTTTTTAAGAGTGTGGAAAGAGGAAAGAAGGGCACTCTCCAAATATGGTGATGAAATAAACCAAGCATGTGACACTGATGGAAGGAGAAGTAGGAGAATAAACCCAGTGATCCAGACAGGTACGAGTCTTTCTCGGTGTTACATAAGACCACTGCAGAACTGCTTAGGTATTTGTTCCATATTTCGTATCGTAATGGGAAAACCATACAAACATTCAGTGTGTACTATAAAGTATCTATCCTAATTCTTTACTTTGCAGTCTAGTGCCGTATAGCATATACCAGCCAAGTTCCGTTTAGCGTATACAAATTCAGCACCGATTGTTCCCTATCGCGTATCCAAACAATTTTTTCTCAAATTTTCTCTAGCGAATCGCAAGATGGTATGCGCAGGATGTAAAATCACAATGTTAAATGCCAGGTAATTATTCATTCCTCGCCAGACATAAATACGTTTCTCATCTAGCACGACATTCTCAAATCGACGACATGGTGCGAAAAATGCAGGGAAGGCGAAGCGAAATTGATGGAAAACAGGGGCTTGTTTTACTGGTGCCGATGACGAATGGAGGATGGTACTAAATGATACTTTAAAGTGTCGGCGAGACAGGGCAGTTTCGCGGGAGATTCAAACTTGTCTCGGGCAAGATAGTAGAGTTGTGTTTACTCTTGTGCCTGATCAAATACCCTCGACAACAGACTATAGTGAATGAACTTTTGTGGTCGGGAAATACGGTCGTCGCCTGGTCGAGTTTCCACCGCCAAGTATGCATATACTGGGTGTTGATGTACATGAAATGCATCGGTGGGCTGGGCAAAGTGATCGAGATTGACGAGTCGAAATTGGGCTAATGCAAGTACCGCAAAAGACGTAAAGTTCACAGCCAGTAGGTTTTCGGGGGAGTGCAAAGAGACGACCTCACGAAATTCATCCTGGTGCCGGTGGAAAAGGGGAATGCAGCGACCCTGACCAAAATCATTCACGAGTTGATCGCTGCGGGCAAGACGATAATTTCAGACTGCTGGCACGGTTACAGTAACATGGACATTCACGGCTACCGTCACATGCAGGTGAATAACAGGAGGGAATTTGTGTACAGCAAAAAGAGCGGAATGGTAAACACTCAAAAAACACTAAAGATGAAGAGGCGCGAGACATTGAGGGTGCACACTCAAAACATTGAGCGAAGTTGTTGATCTCTGTGATACAGCATTCCCTGCTTTGGCAGACGGAAAAAATCTTGGGTCGGCTATTTGGCAGAGTACATCTGGAAACGAATAATCCGTACAGCGAACGACTGCACACTTTGGTGATTCACGCCGCCGACATTCATCATCGTAATCGGCACAGAGGAGGCTATCCTAATTTCAACAGGTATCTGTTTGTTACGGTTGTTTTGAATTTACGGGCACGAGCGAGATTGAGTTGCTTTTGCAGTTGCAGTTTTAAAGAGTTAATTGAGTTGCTATAGCCATTGCAATATAAAATTAAAGTGCGGATGACTTGCTGTATGTTTCAGTTTAAAGTGTGATTGACTGTTTGTTTCAGTTTAAATTAATGTTTAATTGAGTTGCTGTTTGATTTAAATTTAAATTAATATTTGATTGACTTGTTTGATTCAAGTTTAAATTAATGTTTAATTGACTTGTTGTTTGATTCAAGTTGAAATTAATGTTTAATACATTTACTGTTTGATTCAATTTTTAATTAATGTTTAATACATTTGCCGTTTGATTCAAGTTGAAATTAATGTTTAATTAAGTCGCTGTTTAAGTCAAGTTAAAATAACTGTTTGATTGAATAGCTGTTTGATTTAATTTAGTGGTGCGAATGAGACAGTGCAGCTGTTTATTCCAGATAAAATTAATGTTTAATTGATTTGTTGATTGATTCAAGTTTAAATTAATATTTAATGGAGAAGCTGTTTGATTCAAGTTTAAATTAATATTTAATGGAGAAGCTGCTTGATACAAGTTAAAATTAATGTTTTATAGATTTGCTGTTTGAATCAGATAAAAAATAATGTTTGATTGACATGTTGTTTGTTTTTCGTCAAAAAAATATTAGAATGACTTGCTGATTGTTTCAGTTAAAAAATAATGTTTTTTTTTTTACGTGTTGTTTGTGTAAACATTCGTTCGTGATCTGGAAAAAAGCCTAAAATAGTCGAGTAGGTCATGATGGGTCCGCCCAGCGATAACGGATGTACTTGCATCTGGTGCATCTGCAAAACTTGGATCTGCCAGTTTCAATTACTGTGGTAAATTAATTTTTTAAACAATTTCATTCATTCGCGATCCCGAAATGTATAGTGCGGTCGTGTCTGCAATGACTGGTTCGGTCGGCGGCAGATGCAATTGTATATGCTGTTGTTTTCGCAAACTTTGGACCTGCCAGTTTCGAGTGTTGAGGTAATTTATAAGAAAAAAGTAATTGCGTGTGTGTATATATATATATATATATAGACACATACATTACTAAAATCTATTTTGTTAAATTTATAAAAAGTTGAATTTTTAACTGTACATTATTTTGGTGTACTTTTTTTTTTTTTTTTTTGTGATTGTGTACATGTGAATATTTTATATAATAATTGATTTAAATTATTTTAAAAATGGTAATGATTATTAAATATTATCTTTAAAACAAATTTTAAAAATCATGCATTGTGGATCATGTTTATTTAAACAGGGACGAGAAAAAGGCGAAATAAATTTAAATTTTGTATATGCGATGGGTAACTTTTAGCAATAGTCACTTTTGACACCTGTATACGCCACGGGAAGCAAATGGGTTCTTTTACCATATATTCCGTTATCGGTTTGGAGTTGCTACTGGAAATAATTGGGTGCAGGTCAAGATTTCCCCCCGACTCGGCTGGATACGCAATTCAAAACAAGTGGGGTGTGGCACCAATTTTCCACCTTCCGCTTGGATACGCAATGTCGTCCTTTACGTTCCTGCTCGTTTTGTCACCTGGATAAACTTTTGATAAAAACAGCTTGTTCAAGGTGCATTGGATATGCAGGGGGAAACAGTATTTTATTTCGGCTTTTTCCAGGTCATGGTTGGATACATAATGGGTGGTTTTTTCTCTCGACATTTTTACCATTGCATACGTAATAGAATGACTTTTGAGCGATTTAGATACGCAATACAGAACAGTAACCATTTAAGGTATGTGAAAATTAATATGAATAAAGTAGATTCGCTGACAAAATCATTGTACAGAAGGAAAACTGAGAAACGTGTATACAAAATGGGACTTAAGAGAATGTTAGTGTTTGAATGCTTTGTATCTCATTGTTATAGTCATGTGTTTATGCTTTGTTTCTTTCTATATAGATGCAACATATGTGGCCATGATCAGGGTTAGTTATGTTTTGTTTTCACATTTTTTTTGCAGTACACAGAGCACTGTTACACAACAAGGGGAAGTGTTGAAATGTGTTATGCAACAGTTACTGCATAACAATTTTTTTTTTAAATTTGGTTACACCCAAGCCTTGTTTTGTTCCTGGCTATACTGTAATTTGTGGTTATATAATGGCAGGCCCTTTCTTATTGTTCTTGTGATGCAGTGTCATTTGGACCTTATTAAATGATAGGCAGTTACTCAAGCTTTTATTTGTAACACTTTACACCACCGCTAGTTTTTGCGCGAACAACTATTGTCCATTTCATGCATTTGGGGTAAATTTTGACAGTTCTAGAAAAGTGGTGCGGCCACAAAGTATCCTTTTGCCACACCTATCTTGTCACAGAAAAAAAAAAGGTATTTTTAAACAAATGATCGAGTCCAATTCACACTTGTATTTTCCTCTTTCCTCTCGTTTCCTGTCATGACAGGAACTGGAAAGACTGATCAAAAATTAACTTACGTCCAGTACTCAATGTAGGATATAATAACTAAGTTGGAAATCCAACCTGTTTGTTTTTTTTAATTACCAAGTTAAGTTTGTTGAGGTACTGATAATTTTATTTCGAAGGGAAAAGGAATAAGGAGAAGGGAGGGGGGCAGGATTTAGTTCATTGTCTTTCATCGACACCATTGGTTTTAATGTTTTAGGAGTGTGTGTTATTTTGAGCTGAATTTTGTTTTGATGAAAATGTGTAAAATCTTGCTTATATGGAAAATCCGTTCAAATTATTGTAACTACAAAAATTTTAACTTCAAAGCAAAAACAAAATGCTGTAAATACATCGCTGTTCATATTTCTATAGATGCAGTAATACAAACATAATTTGACCGAAATTAACCTTACACTCCATGAATTTACAATATAGACAAAAAATCTAATATTATTCAGTTGCTGCATGAGTATGAAAAATACGGTTTTATCAAGCCACATGCATTTCAATAATTATTCTAACAGTTTACAAATACAATTACAAGACATGCAAACATACTGTTTGTAAAATTTGCAACCTATTAAACATATACTTTCCTATGTCAATCCTTGCAATTCAACACTACACACATTTCCTGAAACTAACAAACTTAAACATAAATACGTAAATTATATTTGTGTCACTTCATTGCGGACTACTGTAAGGGAAATGGAGGAATGAGCATTTTTAAGGTAATGGTAAACATTGTTCTATTAATATTACATTTCACTCAAGAAAACGCACTACAAATGAACCTACAGCCAAATATGCTTGAAAACAGCAAATAAATAATTAACTACCAATTAAATATTGTGACAACTCCAACAAGATATTCGTATAATAAACATGATGAGAAAAAGGTACACGAACAACGACCTTCACCAACACCAAACTGGAAACTAGAAACAAAAATATAGAAGGGAAAAGGAGAGATTTCACTGGCAGGCTGAAATTCTTTGCTTATTAAGGTACCTCTCTAATATCGGGCCACTAACGCTTCTCTTGTGATCTGCATAAAAAACAAGTCAAATTTTTTCTTTGCTTTTTTAACATTAAGATAGATAAAATACAATTTAGAGGACATGGTAAGGATTTTTATAGCATTTATAATTACCAAACTAATGTTATTAAATTAGTTTGTATTTTTTTTTCTCTGCTGGGCGGTACATTTTTCTGAGATTCCCAGGAATAAAAAAAGTTAAGTTTCAAAAACAATTTTGTTTCTTTTGACACTTAACAGTAGTATTTTAATAATAGAGACAAATATTTAGGTAAAGCATTGATTATTATAGGAAATAATTGTAAGTTCTAACGTGTGCCACGTTTCCTAGCCCTCGACCGTTCACCACATCTACGAAAACCCACCACAACATCTCGACTCCACCGCCTGCACATGTGTATCAGCCAGTGTATCGAGTGCTTGTTCCGAGTATGATCCGAATAGGCGTGCAGTAAAGTATGTATACTAGTGTTTTGTTTATGTTTCTCCCTTGTCCCTAAAGTTTTTTTTTTGTTGTATTTGTTTTTCAAGTATTAATAAGTGTGCAGTATTTCTCTCACGTAATTTTCTCTGCCCGTGCAGATTGCCTTGTTATTGTTTACATTTATGACCACGTGGTCTGTAACGCGGCGCACGGTGTGCACCAGTGCGACGTCAAAGGACCACGTGTCGTGTATCAACTTGTGTAAATCCTGTGCGATTAAGCACTATGTTTTGTAATATTGTTTTGAGGGTTTACTATGTTTTACTATGTCATGTAATATTTTTCGTATTACCAGAGTGTTGACATGTGCAGGGCGCAAAATGTAAAAAAAAAAAACAAAGAACCATGTGGTAGGACTCCATGCACGTGGAATATTCAACTGATAATTATATTCAGTGTTTTATTGTGTGCACTCACTTTATATTGTTTGAAATAATATTATTCTGAAATGAACACTATCAAAGACCGTATGATACTGGACAAAGTCAGTATTCTCTTTACGTGAATTACAAACCAAGGAAACTTTTGACGTAATGTATTGGCCATGTGCTAAAAGCGGCCTAATAATAATAAGTATTTGTTTTGTATGATATATTTCTCTCAGGGTATTTTTAATATGTTGAGTGTTTTAAATAAATGATGTGGAAATTAATGCAACGTAATTCCGGCACGAGTAGGGCCATGCACAGGAAAACCGTAAGTCATAAATGTGAGGTAACGCCTCAACTGGTAAGTTTATGTTTATGTTTTTATATATTTTTTGTGTAATATTGATTGTATCTAATATTGTTGTGTTTGTATGTCATTGTATAAATCTAGGGTCACATTCGTCCCTTTTATTTCACATTATTATATTAGAATAAGTTGTTGAACCCATGAAATGGTGGCAGGAGTGGTTATTTCAACAGTCACTTCTTGATTACTTAACTGGTATTCATGAATATATTTTTTATAAGAAGTAAGGCAGCCTATAACAGGCCCGGGAGAGAGTGAGTGTATGAGAGTAGCTTCAAAAACTGTCAATAGACCAGGTAATTTGGAGTATATCAAGTATGAATGGTGCAACTTGCTACAAATTCTAATAAAAAGACATTAGTTATTGAGGGGGCCACATGTAGGCCGTCGATCACGTGACCCAACTTTATTTGTACTTTCTTCTGAGAATGCTGGTGCCCCCAGACAACTATGGTAGTGTTTCAAAAATCCTGTCCACATAAACCTTTTCTCCTCGATGGTACACCCTCCTAACATCAAGTGGCGCCGAAATTAGTGTGGCTTTTCCAACCATCAAGGGGTTTTTCCCAACTATTCCTGGTACAATTTATCCTTGCAACAAAATTCAAAATTTTTCCGCCAAAATTCCTTTTTCAAATCCTGTATATGCGCCATGTGTGATCATACTCCTTTGACCATAGTGGTCCCAGTATCGCTACTGGAAAATTTTCCCATAACTAACACGCAAGACCTGTGAAGAATGGATGAGAAAAGGGCATTCAGATATGGCAAGAAAAGAATTTGGCGCCAAATCGCCATTGGAGAAAATGTTTGGAAAGTCAGCCATCTTGTAATACATATTCTTCATGAGCATGCGGCTGTGACGTCAGCCAACCACCATCTTGGACACATGACCAGCTGAGAGGATGCATGCCACTTGCTGCCAACCCTCCTTCCACATCGCGATGTGCCTGCAGGAACCACCCCTACTGTGCTGCGTGCATGGGTGTTGTCATGAGCAGAGAGCCTCATGGCCCGGTGAAGCAGACATCATTGAGCCCAATGGCCAACCGTGCCTCGTAAACAACCTCATATGCCTGATCTTACATACAACAAATGACAAGCCAACAACTTTGTGCCGAAAATGCATAAGATCTACCACAAAGCCCGACCCATTCTCACTCATGGATTTGCACAGGGGCTCGAGCATTGTTCAGGATACAACATCAGTACGAATGCCTATGGCCACAGTGAGTGATGTTAACACCGAGCTGCAATCCGAGGATCTGTTTTGCACAAGTGCTGGCCGACTGGACGATCTGGGCACTCACTGCTTCCGATTATGGCAAACCAGAGGTATTTCAAACCCAGTCTGCGTACCAAACTTGTACACCTGTGTTGATGAGCAACTGAGTCCGGCACTGTCGATGTCGAGGTTTAGGAGAAACTTCTGGAAATGTGCTAACTACACTATTTGCGATGGGGTGGGAACTGCTACCCTTGCCTGCATACTATGCTGGAGGCTGTATCATGAGCATTGTGTCACGCTGCAGGAACTGGCAATGCAACAAGAATAATTCTATATCAACTTCTTGAGGTGCGAACTCATCATGAATGAGAGACTGCGGCCAGCGAAACAAAACAGTTTCATGTTATGCAACTGCGAACTGCCGAGGACAGAAGTAACGGGAGCAGAAGAGATGTGGGAACAACAACACATGCCATTGTTGACACTGCCATGCATACCAACCTGCACGGTGCATGCGGGGATGGCACAACCTGCCATGGCCCCACTTGTTCCACACCTCTGCTCTGGACCATTCCAATTTGGGAACTGGAACAGTTGACAGCACTGGAGTTTGTGTATGAACAAAGAAGAAGGAGAAGGTCGTGTATGCCAACTACCTCAGTGAGGTTTCAATCCCTTCTGGGTTACACTGGATGCTCCAATGAAGATCCCGCTATGTTTCTTTGCAATTCTGAAAACAGACTGTCCAGATATGGCATCGAACGGGGCCGAATTCTATCGGTAAATATTTTGGAGAAGACGCATGCTTGTGGTGGCGAGGCGTGAACCGATACGGGATCACATGGTCGGAGTTCAGCCAGTCGTTTCTAAGTCGTTTTGCCAAAACATTCGCCTTGCTTCGTGCACGAAGTCGTATGGTACTGGAAGAGCAGAAATAGGAAACACTGTACAACTCCGTTATGCACAAAATAATTACAATCAGAATACATCATCCAGAGCTGAGCACACAGGAAATGCTGGAAGTGGTGGCGAATACAGCGCTGCCAGAGTACAGGGTGGCACTCACAGCTGTCATTCATGCCATGGAACAGGAATTACTGCAGACAGTTATGCTACTTGGTACGAATATCACTGCAACGCGACTGCGAACTCAAGCAACCATGCCGGAAAGTTGAACACTCCAGACCACGGAATAACTGGGAATAAAACAGAAGAGGAACAAGTGTGCAAAACATGTCGGTGAGATCGGGGCCGTAAGTGACAGTTGCACCATCAACAGCGCATAATAACAGGACAAACCAACCACGCCCACAAATGGAGCCGCGGCACATAATGTGCCCATGTCACTGGTGTGATGGGCTGCATGTTGACAACCGTTGCCCGCAACCGGCCAGGGCACCGCCCGCTGCTGGACGAGGGATGCCGCCACCAGGAAATGAGAGGTCGAGTTACCCAGCGGCCGGACAGCGCTCAACCCCGGGCCAAAACATATTTCACTGACCCGACACCGCAACAAGTGTTGCTTGCACAGATCAATATTGACATCACCAGTTTCATCTACATTTATGTAACCATAAATGACCATCCTTGCTGAGCACTGATAGACCCTGGTGCCTCCCATAACTTTGTGAGTAGCAACTTCGTCGACAGTGACAAAATTAATGCAGTTAACAAAACCGTTCAGCTGGAAAAACCTCAACATACCAGCAATATTAAAGGTGAAACAAGAATTACCATGGGAATCCGCGATGTAGAAACAGTAACAGTCGCCTTCGTATCCGACGAGATAAGGGAAGATTCTATATTCGGAATACCCTGGCTGACCAAGTAAAATACTGTAGTTGAACCAGCTGCACGAAGGACCAATTTCGAGAGAGATGAGGAAAGGAGTTGAATGTACAGAATGGGAGTGCCTGTATCAAATGTAAACATACCAGTACAGTGCTCCAACCTGCCAGTTCTGCTAACTGCACCGACACTGGACTCACTCAGAGGGGAAGACGTCTGAGAGCAGAGGAACTGTCTCACGACAAGTGGAGAGAAGAGTATTAATACCGGAACATGGAAAAATGGTGCATAATTAATGACTCTGTGGAGTCAGGCGGGAGTGAAGAAGATGAAATGGTGGGGATGTATGAGCACATGGCTTCCCGTGACTCAGTATTTTGCTACGAACACAAAAATCACATTTCTGGACACCCGGGTGTGGCTCAGACCAGAAGAAATATCCTGAGTATTTTTATTGGCCTAGACTATCAGTGAATATGAGGACTTTTGTACAGCAGTGCATTACCTGTAACCTCTTTAAGAGCCGACACGGGGACGGGGTGCATCAACAACAGCCACATGAATGACGTGAGCCATTCAAGATGATCACACTAGACATGATGGGATATCACCCCAGGACACCGACGGAAAGAGGTTTATGCTGATCGTAACCAACCTGTTTTCTAGGTGGGTGGAAGATTGTCACTTCTCCAGAGCGCGAGCATGTGGTATTGGCAAGTAGATGGAGAACAAGTTCTTTACACGCTGGAGATACACTTTTACGTCATTGAGTGACAACAGCACTCAATTTCCTGGTCACATGTGGTGTGACATTTGTTCAAGATTTGGAGTACAACACCACACCCCGGCAATCTACCATCCACTTACCAATCCACTGGAATGACGTAACCAAGATATTAAGAGACAATTGCACCTGCACATGGGGGAAAATCATGCCTCATGGGCCAAACATCTGCCCGCAGCCCTCTTCATGCTGTGGACATGTGAGAACCACGCAACAGGGAAAACACCGGCCCAGCTGCTTCAAGGCCATGACCTTCGCCTCCCCAGGAAAGTTGCCGGAGGGTAAGGGAAAATGGCGGAGTGCAGGAAGAGAGGAAGAGTAGAGAAGAGCGAAGAGAAAGTGATGTGAGAAAGGCACGTAAGTGCCAGCACCGCTATGCCTCGCAGTGGCCGCCAGATACCACTCGCCCGCCACGTTGCCTAGACCCGGCAAGCTGATGTATGCGAGAAATCGTCTGCAATCAGATGGACAGCTGTATTTTCTTGCGGAATTTGCGGCTAAGTGGAGCAGGGCGCATGAAATGATTGACTGGCAGGGTGAAAGTTGCTACAAAGTCCACCTGAGCAGGCACCGTGCTGCAATCTTTCATCGGAATTCACTGAGGCTTGCCGATGCTGGCATCGTGACGCCCGGCGCCGAAACATCAACCCTCGACACGGGGGTAGGAAGTAATGAGGAGGAATTACCACATGATGCCACACCTGTGCCTGGAGAGAAGCAGTACGAGCGGAAACTCCGGACAACCCTGCAACTGTGAAGCCTGGCGCCGAGACGCCTACACAGGATCCAGCGAGGGAGGCATACGTAAACAACATATAGAGTGAGGAGGAACTGCAAGTGAATGTTTTCCCTCCCATCCAACGAGCCGCACCGCAAGGGCCATCTGTGTCCGATAACTTTCGGCATATAAGGGACCCGACTGGCAGCATCGCGATGACGAGGAGACGCCATTACAAAGGACGCGAGGCCAGTATTGTTGGTCTTTGGGGATGCTCAGGAAAACAATCTGTGATGGTCTAGGAAGAGTAATAACAATGAGAAGAGCAGCAGTGAGTCGAGCGAGGAGGCGATGTCTTCCCCTCCTCGCCGATCGAAGAGGCCACGCTAAAATTGGCATGCCGAGTGTAGAGCTTGAGGGTGTCAGGACTCACCCACTCCAACTGTCACAACACGGCCAGCTACGTGGGAGAAACAGCACCACAATCTAAGAAGATAGCAATAGGGCAGCCACTACAATCTGCAGCCATAGCATGGACTTCTCCCGCCACAAAGATGCTGTAGCTTAGCAGTAGCCTGCGAGTGATGAGTGAATTGTCTCCTGTGAAGGGAGGGGGGCGTGTGATGTGTGCCACGTTTCCCAGCCCTCGACTGTTCACCACATCTACAAGAACCCACCAGAACATCTTCGCACCACCTCCTGCACATTTGTATCAGACAGTGTAGAAAATGCATGTTCTGAGTATGTTCCAAATAGGCGTGCTGGAAAGTATGTGTCTAGTGTTTTGTTTATGTTTCGCCCGTGGTCCTAAAGTGTTTTTATTTTGTTTTATTTGTTTTTAAAGTGTTATTAAGTGTATAATATTTCCCTCACACTATTTTCTCTGCCCGTGCAGATTGCCATGTAATTGTTTACATTCATGACCACGTGGTTTCGAACATTCCACACCGTGTGCACCAGTGCGACGTTAATGGAACATGTGTCGTGTAACAGCTTGTGTATTGCCTATGGAATAATTACAACATAGAATATTTAAAATATTTCTTTACTTATTTTCTTAATACTTAACGTGTGTACGATTAAAGTTAATTTAATTTTAAATGTTAAAAAAAGATAACTGTACTTGATTGCCAATTAAATGAATACATTGTTTTACAATTGAATGACTTTTGGATGTTGGTACAAATGGAATTGTTAATGCTCAATAAGAGCAGAGAAAATCTTATTTAGTGACTCGTCCCTGGCCTCGATCTTTATTGATCATGATACCGAAATTTTCGTTCTATTAGCAGCAAAAATTAACGCTCTAGAAAAAGCAAGCCTCTGTAATTCCGTAACTGGGAGTAAAAATCAGTAATAATTACGGATAATCCATAATAATTGGTTGTATCTCAATTCAAACAAAGTAAACGTGAAATGGAAAAATTTAAATTTCTAAGAAAATGTACATAAATCGTAAAATCATACAAACAGCAAACAATTCGGAGAAAATACAAAAAAAAATTGTACAAGTTGGTAGCAATGCTATTTATTCTCACTTGTTGGATACTCTACTCGAACTGATGATGTAATAATCTATTAATACGATACTGCAATTTTCTGTACGATGCCTGCACGTGCCGGGATTCAACTACTGTCAATTACACAACACTTATTTATTTATTTTACCACAATCAAAACAATCTGCATGATAAATTTAATATGAAAATAACTGTAATATTTTTAGGCTGCTTGTTGGCAATTGGTAATTACGTTAATTTAACGGTGTTCATCGTTCACAAACCACTTAACACAATGCTGGTTTTCTCCAGTATTTGTACTGTCTGTAATACTGTTAAATTGGAGAATATATTAAATTTAATAAATGCACCCCAGCGCAAACAACAAAACAACCCTGAAAATATTTACGTTAATAATGTACATGCATAAAAGGGAACAAACGTGATTATGGATTTTCGTATCTTGGAAATTAACTCTATCTAATCGAAATGTCGTTAGATTTCATATTCAATGTTTCTGTATTTGTGATTATATTCGTCGCATTCGACTGCAATTTTGTAATCCAAAAAGTACAAATATATTCGGCAAATATTGATTGTTTATTGTAATTTGTATTTCAGATGTTTGAAACAATTCACAATTACACTGATGTAAACTTGTTTCTTTGTTCTTGAAACGAGATTCATTTTCAAGTCGAATTCTTTGATCAGTTTTCGTAGCAGGTATTTCGATGTGGGTATTCTTGAATTTTGTATCAATAAATTCAATCCTTTCTCTTGATGAACATCGTATGTTTTTGCCACTTAGAAGGGATTTCACAGGTGAGCGCCAATCCCTTCAAATCTGCCCATGTTCTTTTCAATTTGGTTTGACCAAATTAAAAATTGCATTACGTGGTTTTTTATATCCGAGAAATGAAGCTATCTATTTCCCTTTGAACCATAATTTCTCATTGCTATTATTATCGATGACTACGAAAATCCAAAAGTCATTCTTCTTATTTCTCGACAACTGAAGAGTCCTTCTAATCAACGACATTTCGGTGGAAATAGTTTAATTAAATTAGATTTTACTCCTTACAAGTACACAAAAAAAAAACAGAGGATTTTTTCAGTTGGTATTTGACAACGATTTTAGAATACATATATAGTTTCCAAATTATTTGTATCAAAGTAAAATTCTTGAATTTTCTTCAATTTATCCCTTTCAGTTAGTATGAGTCGTATCATTTGTTATGATTTTATTTTTTTCATGTATGCATAACCTTTAATTTTGAATTCTTTAGCAATTTGTTTCAATTCTGAAATTCCAATTCTTCTAAATTCTTTGGAATTATTTTTCAGAAACATATTTACAACTATCTATTTTTTCCATCAAAACGTCTCTGTTTAGATTATAATATTTAATGCTTCAGTTTAAGTTTGTTTATAAGTTATTGTTTTTACATCCGGATGTTAGTTTCAGCTTTGTAAATACTCTCTATATGTTCTCGTTTTTTTTTTACAGGAACATCCTCTGATATTTAATTGTTTTGCCATTTCCCTCAATTCGATACATTTTATATTATAAAGTTCTGTATTCTGGACGTTATATTTCGTGAGTTCATATTCGTTAAAATATAGAATCCAGCTCTTTTCCAAATTGCTTGTAAAAATCCCCATGATTAATTTTTTAAAGTTAATTTTTGAGCCGTTTTCACAATACCAGTTAAATTCTACGATCAATTTTTTTTTGGGAATTTCACATCCTAAGAGATCTCCTGTCCAACGATGTTGCAGTTGTAATGGTTTTATGAAAAGCCCAACTGCTGTTTATATATACACAAAAAATTAATAAATAAAAATAATTGACTTTTATCTTTTACCCTGGAATTGGAACCCTTTCAGAATTCAACTTTTATATTTTCTTATTAAAAACAGTAGTTGATTTCTAACTAGTATACGATTGCCATAAAACGACAATTATGCCATAAAAGGATAAGATAATGCAAACAAGAAGGGCTTATTTGTTGCCCTAAGTGTTATTTTAAAGTTTTGTGATTGATGTTGGTGTACTCTGATAATTTGACAAACATAAGAGTAATATCTGGTTTTGTTTGGATAGGTGTGGAAAACTTATGTAACGAATTACTACATCTCGTATAAACGAAAAAAAAAAAAAAAAACATATTTTATTTACAAACAAAACATAAAAATATTTTATTTACCAAAAAAATATGTTTGTGAAATATATAATATATATAGCAGTTAGAAATTGTGATTTTTTTTTGTCAGTCATCTTCAATTTTGTTGCAGGGAATTTCTCCATCTTACCACTCCAATCCATGGAAACTCTTCTTCAGTTGGCCCATGGATGCGGGGATTTGACCTGCAGCAATTCAGTCGGATTATCTCTTCTGTTGTGAACCCGCACCAAACACTGAATGTAAAGTCTTTGATACACTTTATTTCAATTTTGTTGTTGTTGGAAATCTTCCCATTTTGCCATTACATAATCGCGGAACAACAAACGCAATAATTTCGAATTTCTATCAGCACACATAAATATACGAATGTGTCTCCAACAATCATATTGGCCTGCATTCCCATATAGAGCTACCAGAGTCTTAAATGAAGGGTATTTGTAAGTTTTATGCAAATCCACAATTTAAAGAAAGTGATCAAATTTGCACAACTTCTTAAGCCATTGTATTTTATGTGAACCTGCAACAAATACATATTTGTTGTAATGGCTCCTTACCAATTGAAATATTTCCCTTTCAATGTCATCATAGGGGATTTCGCCATCTTGCAATGCCAATTGGTGAATATTTCCCTTCAGCCAATAGTTTGTCTTTTTACTTGCATCATCCAATGCCTTCCACGGCTACGGAGATGTGAAGAGCCACTTTTTGGTTAAACCATCTATGTTGGTGACTGCCAGTTCCTTCAGCACATATTCGCAGTTGTTATCACGGAAGCCTTGCAGATTGCAAAACATGTTGTATGCTGATACTTACGAGTGTATTAAGTAATGGCTGGAAAGCGAGTGATTTGTCTTGGCCTATGCCATCGTGTATATATATATATATATATATATATATATATATATATATATATATATATATATATATATATATATAAATAATTCGCCATTATGTTGGTCGTTATTGTAAAACCTAGATTCGATGGAGTTAACCTTTGGCTCGGTCTTGCAAAATGTTTCACAGTAGTCCAAAGCGTTACAAACAGCAACATAGGAATATTTTTCCCATATATCTTTCATGTCGGAAAAACAACAATGAATGATTTCATGACTTTTTTTCCAATGAGTATTTTTTTGGTTAGTTATGCAAGACATCCACCGAGGAATTGAAAAAAAAAAAAAAACAAATCATGACAACAGCATATTTGTTTTTGATATTTGCCAATCGATCGAAAATTGGCAAATATCGATATATATATATATATATATATATATATATATATATATATATATATATATATCGATATATATATATCGATATTTGCCAATTTTCGATCGATTGGCAAATATCAAAAACAAATATGCTGTTGTCATGATTTGTTTTTTTTTTTTTTTCAATTCCTCGGTGGATGTCTTGCATAACTAACCAAAAAAATACTCATTGGAAAAAAAGTCATGAAATCATTCATTGTTGTTTTTCCGACATGAAAGATATATGGGAAAAATATTCCTATGTTGCTGTTTGTAACGCTTTGGACTACTGTGAAACATTTTGCAAGACCGAGCCAAAGGTTAACTCCATCGAATCTAGGTTTTACAATAACGACCAACATAATGGCGAATTATTTTTGTGGTGAAACACTGCCCGATGAATTTTCTATACATGAACTTTCTACGACATTGGTTCATCAGTGTAAATAACCGTGAATGGCATCCCGCTACTCACGAAGATGCCGAAATTCTTGTCTTTCTTCCGACGCGTATTCTGTTGTAGTGGAAATTAAGGAATTTTGTAAGTTTTGCAAATATCATTACTTTAAACATTTGTTTGAACAAGATAATGTTTTTAATATTTTTACCAACAACTGCGAATTAATCGTCGGTTATTATTTAGGAACTACGTCGTTATTTGTGGCCACGTGTTATCTCTTCTTATTTTTCGCTACACCATTTCTTTTATTTGTCATGATTTGTTGATGTCTATTATTTTCACTGATGTTTCTCTTCATATGAAAAAAAAATGTTACAATTACCAAATGCAAACACATAAAATAGAAAAAAATATTGTGTGCAAAACCATTTATATATAAGGTCTATTCCCTCCCAGGGAGTATAACCGAATGGACACTCTCGACTTCAAAAAATTTGTTTATTCTCACTACAAGAAGAACTGGATGTGTAGAAGCAACTCGAATAGAAACATTGACGAATACATGGAGATTATTAAAAAGTGATTGCATACTTGGACACTGCCATCACATTGACGACTCCTCAAGAAGCATTTTTAATTAATCTGTTGGATGGTTATGAAAAAAAGGCGGCATTGATGGGCGAGCGAGTTAACTGATAGATATGTGCCAAGCATTTACCAGATCGTATAAATCATTGAGTAAAGAGTTGCATTTGATAATTTCTTTTTTTTTTTATTTTGGTCTTTGGTACATAATAGCATTTTTCACTGTCGACCTGTATGTCGTAACCACTCGTATTCAAATTATGCACCGAATCGTCTATTAAAATGTACGGGCCTGTCGTTATCGGAAGTTGTTGGCGAATGATAGATACAGATTTCGTTTTTATATGCAACCCATACAAACCTTTTAATAATTTATTGGCTTGCGGAAAATGTTCGATAAACATTTTTGCGTGCACCTCGTTGCCCGCCGTCCACAGCACTATTTTAAAGTCTTGTGCCGAAGTCACTATGAAATGATTGGCTCCATGAAATTCGTTTTTACGTTAGTCTATTAAAGTTCCGTCTAAATCGATGAATGCGTTGCCTTGCGTTTTGCCTTTTATTTGTGAATTTTCTTTTTTTTTTTCTTTTTTTTCTGCCAGTTCGCTATGATCTTCGTCTCCGCTTGCGATTCTCTGATTGCGAAATCCTTTTCTCATACCACCGTATCTGGAATCGCCAACCACATAGGAATCTTCACCATCACTTCTGATTTTCAAAACAGAGGAAAACATGTCTCTTACATTTAACAGGAAAAAATAAACAAGGAAATACAAGGATTATTCACACAAAAAAATATCCAACGTATTATCGATCGATTGGCAAATATCAAAACTGTTGTCATTGGATAATACCGATAAAATTTTTGCTCACATTATGCTTGGATTGTTGAACAATGTTAAAACCTTGAGAAATGGTCATCCGTGCGTATCGGGTCCCTTGTGTTACCTAATGTTTGCCAACCCGGTAGTCAATTTCGGCCAAACAAGCATGTTTATCAATGACGATCGTGTTTTTTTTCTCTATTTCTTGAAATGAATTACAGGCACGTGTAAATTGTTCGGTTTCTGGAATTCAGGTACAAGCAGTTCAGTCAACTTCAACATATCCCAAAAAATATTTTTGGCCCAGCGTACTATATTTCGAATGTCATTTCCACATCCCCCACGATCGTCAACTGGCGATCATCGAAAGTTTCACAGAACTTGTGGTGAAAGCGGCATAAAAACCTCTGTTTTTATGGAGATTATGCACCTTCTTCTAGAGTGGATGTGGTACGATTCTTTAATGAATTTGACCGACATTTAGAAAAAAAACAACGCTCGGTAACAAAAATTTCGCTCAATACTGAGCATTTAAATTATGTGTCAAATGGTACAACGCCTTTGATTCAAACTTACACATCCGATGGTCGAGTTTTATACACGCTGGATAAGAAGGATGAATGTAATCGTATGAAAATTGATTATTTTGTAAAGGTAATATATGTATCTCAAATATAAATTTAATTTGTCTACACTAGTCGATCTGCTCCTCTCAATCGATTCTTTGTGGCTCATTTACGTGGATAAATTTGGCAAAATGGTCAAATTTCCATCGGAACTGGAACCTATCGAGTCTGAACTACAAAATCGAATTTCGGTAAATACTTTTATAATATTCTTTGATTATTTCTACCTTATTGCGTGGGTGGTTATTTTGACGATTTTATTTGTGTTGAAGCAGCCGATATTGGCTGGTATATATCAAATACATTGGCTTTGAAAGTAATCCTTAGATTATGATGTTTTCCTAAGAAAGGGTGTGAGCGAGAGATAAAGAAATGCATTAATGGATTCCTACTCGATTAGCACCATTGTTCAAACTGTATTATTGCTTGTAATATTATTGGTGTATTGGTTTTTACTACATGCGGAAACGTCAAAATACGATCCCGTGAAATCGGGCGAAGATTGGTTTAAGTTGAACCCAGTCAAAAATGAAAAAATAAAATTTGTCACTTTGTGTAAATAGAATACGTATTGCGAGAACGAATTTTTTGCAATGGACACAGAGAATGCAGAAAGCTCGAAAATCGAGGTGAATTTAATGGGCGAATCCGGCAAAACACTTCACGAACAGTGATGGAATTTCGAGAAACTAAAAGTTTTTAAATATAGTCATACGCATACATTTTCACCGAAACTCTCAAAGTCGGGACGAACAGTAAAATCCAGCTACGTGGTGATTTAAATCCCCTAAAATTTGTGTCGATCTCCCCGAAACTGAGCATTTCCGAAGGCCTGCAGTTGATTTATGGTGAGTGTATTTATCCGAACCAGGTCGATTATATAACGTACGAACAGTAATGCAACTTGATGAACATCGATGGTTCCGAATCCACAAACAAAAGAATAAAATTGAGGATATGTATATGAGATGTGGGTGCGATCGTAAATGGATTTTGGAAGTATATCCAAAGAATATGATTTTCGATGGCACCACATGCCGTACGATCAATAATACTATTAGGATGGAATGAGATATTGGCAACATTTGTGTCGACAAATTGAACAAAATCAGATTGCCATGCACGGGCGATGCTTACATTGTTTGTAATTATGGATTACCAGAAATCGTCAAATGTGAGCACGGGCTTTCTAAAAGCCGAATAAACTGTCTACAACCCGAATGTTCGCAAAACGAAAATGGTTATATCGTGCACCTGTATAATATCAATGCCTATTTTAGCCGAAATGGAGAAGTCGAACACTTTAAAGAATGAGATCAAAAATTAAATATCTGTATTACATATGCGATAGAAGTCGCTTGACTTATCCCTATGTCGATAAAGTTTACAATGTAGACACAGGCAGTTATGAAAATCCCAACCTCGATGTCCTTCGCATTCCCTGTCATTTTCCCGAATACCCATTACTGCAGTAAGGTTTAAAATAGTGCTGGATACGACCTAATTGATTTATCCACACAACGCGATATGAATAAACAACTACAGCCGGCCATCAAAAATCAAAAATATTTCTCAAAAACGGCAAAATAGTATGTCGAAGTGTAATAACGTTGTTTCATGAAAAAATAAAAATAAAATTGATTTCGGTAAAGCTCCTTTCGAAGAAACTATAATTTCCGTTAAACCTACACTAAAATTATAATATAGAAAATACACTGTAGAATCAAAGTCGTATTTGGCGACATTTTTCGCAGGTGTTTTCTTGATGTATTTTACGGAAATCCCGGTGCCAAGAAGAAATCTTCTATTCTATTTTATAGAAAGAGTTAATAAAATACAAAATTTTTTAAAACCAAAAAATGTACACGAAAATATTTAAAGGATGTTGAAAATTTGGCACAGAAGGTGTAATATGGCTATTTAATTGACTTTATTGTTGTGAAAAATACACTACAAGTTTTAAATTGTACCTTCAATTTTCGAAGTCTTTTTAATTTGTTCCCAGTTGACTCGAGACAATGAGAAGGTACCCAGACAAAATATTTATTTACAACTATTCTCTTTTACGAAATTATTAATCTTCTCATGTTTTATCCTCTAAGAGTAAATCATATAGGATAAGCATTGGCTTTTTGATAACATTCGATCGCTCTTCTTAGATTGTCGCATATTTCACTGATAATTTTCTTTTCTGCAGCCAAGTTAAGCAAATGCATTCCAACGAGAGAAAGGGCCGCTTTTACTTGATTGTTGTTGTATGTTCGTTCCATGAATTCTTTGCAAAAGTGAATACTATAAAGTAATTCTTTTGGGTATATGGTTTTACTATTTCTTTTACCCCATTCCTTTGCCAAATTGATGATGAATTCATCAGAGAATGGGGCCGTTTGGTTCGACGATGGCGATGAATCGTTTTCTCCCTCGTGGCAAATTGCAAACTCATCGGGTAATGTAGCGACTTGTGGAACAAGGGTTAAATTCCCCTCGGGAAGAACGTTATTTGAATTTGAGTCGTCAGGTCGAATTCGACCGGTGCGTTTATCTTATTTATCCGAGTTGGATCATTTCCGTTACCACTTCCCCCCTTCCCCCTCATATCTTCATTCGAAGGGATTATATCGTGCGATCTGAAGGCATTGAACATAAAATCATCGAGTGATATTTGTTGATTACAACACACAGACGAGTTTTTAGGAGACTGGAAGATAAAAATATCTGATAGGTTGTAATCGGGCAAAATGTATTGAATCGAAAATGGCACAGTTGGGGATGTAGTTAATTCTTGTTGTTGTTGTAATCGGGCATTATCTGTCACCACTCTTGTTAAACTCGATTGCATTATTTCAGGTTTTACTTGCATCGTGGCTAGATCGATCGAGGAGACATCTTGCAAATGCGTAATATGCGTCGAATTGAAACTGGACTGTTCTACCGGCTGCAATTTAAAATAATGGGGTGTATTCGCACTGGTCAAATACGATACTTTTATTTTTTGGTCTTCTGGTGTACATTTCCATTTGGAAAATCAAATGTGAAATTTTCGTAGCCTATTGAAGAAAGATGATTTATGGTATCAAAGTTACTCGATTCGTTATTGTGCCAGTGGAATCGTTTGTAAACGAATTTGCGACTGATGCCCGTTTCTTGCAAGTTCCCATAATTTTCAAAATGGTAATTTTCAATCACCGTAACTTTCATTTTGAATAAATCTTGAACCCTGTGGCTATCGGATAGGTAAAAGTTAAACACCATGAAATTTTGCAACACCGTCAACCCTGTATCGAATGATTTAATGAAGTTTCGAAGTGCTGCCTGGGGATCGAAACTGAAAACATGGATTTGGTTTTTGGAAAGTAAAATATTATCCCTCTCGATTTCATCAGTCTTTTTATCAAATAATCTTATGTTGTATTTATGTTTTATCTCGTCAAGTTTAAAATCCAGTGTTGGAAGTTGTTCTTTTAGCACAATGTATTCCGCACCACCACTACTTTTGAAAGTTTCCGAATTTAGTGCCTGTTAGATGAAAGCTCGTAGTTCACAACCACAGTTATACAATCCAATAACTGTTGTTTGGAAATATATGTGTCTTAACAAAAAGCATCCACTCATCGACTCTTGTCGAAGTTTTCCATGTGGATGGCCTGGTTTTCTAGTGTACTACTCTTGTACTTTTTCTAAAATATTTTGTTCGTTAGGTATGTAATTCAGGGTAAGTTGGTTTTGCTCTAGTAAGTGTTGTTGTTGCTCGTCAAGTATGTAATTAATAGTTTTGATATTCTTGCTTTGGTAATTCTAATTGTTTGTTGGGTATGAATTTATTAGGTACGAAATTTGATGTGTATTGGTTTTGCTCTGGTAATTACTGTTGTTCTTGTACGAGATTCTCGAATGAAAAGTTGTTTGAAACATCTAATTGAAACATCATGTCCACGTCGAAAAAGGAGGTGTGTCAATTGCTAATGGTTCATTTAAATTCACGGGCGATGGCTGAACATGGTTCATTAACGGGGTTCTTTCATATTGTGGTGGAGTCTTTTAAGTTTTACTTCACACACATTGTTGACATTGTTGTGAAAGTCGAATGCGAAATTCTCTTTGCCCGTGAATTGAAGATGTTGTTCGTATTGGTCGATATCGTGGGTTCACTTCACCAATTTCGTTCGATGGGCACCAGCCATGGTGTAGTTGTAATAGTTGATTGATTTATCCAACACTGGTGAAATATTCTTGAACAAATATCGCACATTATCAATATCGGCTTTATTTTAATTTAAAAGGGAAATTATTCTTTATAACTGTTCGGCCTAAATTGAAAGTTTTAAGAATGTTGCGAATTTGCTAAATCAGCATCAAAGGCGTGAATACAGATGTGGTCGTTATAAATAAGAACACTTTGACCGACGATTTCGCCAGACATGATTTTCGCTCTTATATTAAGTATTATTGTAGCTTATAATTTTCAACATTTGTTTTCCCAACGGGCAGTAGTTGAATGTGTCTAGTGTAACGAATATGGCGAGGAAAATATATCTGATGACAAGAGCACAGAATTCAAACTCATGGGTTAGATAAATAATGTACAGGATATATAAATTAAAAATAACTTGAAAAAATAATTTTATTAATCATTTCTTTATGAAACTTGAATGTTTGCATATACATTAGCTAAATCGCAAGTTTTTTATTCATCAATTTGAGAAAAAAAAAAACTTTTTATAAAATCCATCGAACTGTTTCTTGTACTGAAAGATGCATTCTTGAACGTTGATTTACTCAGTGGATGAAATTCGTGTCTGAGTTCGCTGATGACATACGTTTTGTTCTTTTCCAAACTCTCCAATATTATACGACAAAGTTCGTAGTCGATTTTTTTTTTCTGTTGTTGCATTTTTCCAAAGCCGCTTTCATAAACACTTCGAATAGAGATTGCAAAGGTGTAACCAATTTAATGTGTTTGAAGAACGAGTGGGTGTTGAGTACAGGTTGTGCTTCGATGGATCCGTCCATCTACATTTGAATGAGAGTGTATGCAGTTAGGAGATTGTGTTGTTCGAGAATTCGACCAAACTGCATTTTATTTTCCGGCACGTCTTCATATTTCGAATCCAGAATGGATTTTATAATTTCCATGTACTGATGGCTGACTGCTCCATCATTCGCCATTTCCGACTCTAGTCGACCGAGCTCGGCGAAATGTATAGCCACTCGTTTCATAGTCACGGAGGTATTTAGTACAACAAGCCGAATCACCGAGCGCCTTTTTCGTTTCTGTAATGGTCGTATGGATTCCCATCAAAATTTCCACCAATCGAGATATGTATTTTTTATTTTTTGCACCAATTATTTGTGACCATCATCTGGCTCTATTCGCATGCCGATGCGAGGGATGGACATTTCAGTCATGGTATTTACATTAGGTCTTTGTAAATGAATAGGTGGTTGTTGTTGAGGAGGGTAAGGAAAAGAGTTCAGTGGCTGAGAAGAAAATTACTGGTTCGTTACGAGAATGTCACAGTTTATGCACTGTGGTCTGAGTGGTTGAAGTTTCAACGATGGAACAAGGTTCTTTGCTGTTGCTGTTGTTGGCGCTGCATGACGATAAAAAAAGAATCTTATACGTACTGTGAAAAACCCAGATTTTTTAAAAACGCAATGAGTGAAAATGTTCGCACCATTGTAGAAGCCGGCCTTATTCAGTTTACATGTGCGCCGAAAATCGCATTTGAGGAATACACAGACGTGGAGAAATCATCTCAAATGCTGAACCGTGCGGAATTTTTGTCATCTTCGCTTGAAAAAAACACATATCACTTCGCAGAAAGGTGACAAACTTTTAAATGAGTTAGAGACAACAGTCTTTCGTTTAGGTGAAGAATTTTCCAAAATTTTTACGGAGTGGGGAATCTACACTGAATGGAAATCAATACACTATTTACAAATCGTGGGTGTAATTGGTACAAAAATTGGCAATTTTCAGATGTACCCTGATATCGAAAGCAATCTCAAACATTTAATGGCCGAGTTTGAAAATTATTTCTAGTTTACTTTCGGAATCCCAAGAATGCGAACGATTTATTTGGAGGAAAATCAAATTCGGAGATAAAATTTGAGCAGGACCCATTGCAAATCGAACACCAATTTTCTTTCAAGGAGATACGTGGCCACGACCAGTTGAAAGCGGAACTCAAAATTTTTATCTATATGCAAGTGTTTAACCCAAGATTCAAATTTATAATGGTTTTTGGTCCTCCAGGTACAGGTAAGAGTACGCTGGCCCACGCAATCGCGTCCGAATGGAAAGCCAAACTATACCAACTCAACATCGGGCAGTTATCCTCGCCCACCATCGGTATTACCGAATGCAAATTAGCCAATTTTATCAAGATGACCATCGAGAGCCAGAACCAGCAATTCATAATATTTCTGGACGAAATCGACGAGATAGTTTCGCAAAACTTTGCAATTCCACCCCATTTGCGAAGTGTGGCAATTACCCTACAAACCTGTCTCGAAGGAGGTGTGCAAATGAAGAATATTGTTTTAATTGTAGCTGCAACCAATTTCAAAAAACCAATAGGACTTACAATCCTCGACAATCCCCATGCCTTTTACTATATCAACTTGCCCTCGAAGGAAGAATGTCGTGGCGAATTAATTGGTCTCTTGAAGTTGTTTAAGAAACACCATATTAAGGACTGGGATGAATAATACCAACGTCGGGTTATTGATAAAATTTCTCTAACACAACACTTCACTTTTCGAAACGTCATGGCCATAGATGATATTGCGAGATTGGAAAATTTTATAGACGAGCCATTCTGGTTCGCGATCGTCAATCAATCTCCACTCGTAAAGATACCAAAGGAAAAATAACACGAGTCAACACGTTTTGTATGAAGCGGTGCTAAAAGTACTTGAAAATGCAAACGATTTGACAGTGTTGACTTTGTGTCTCGAAACCATTTACGAATTGTATCGGAACAGCATCCTGACAAACGACGGAAATTTCTTCAGGCCAAACTTGGATCATTTCAACAAATCAATTGCTAATAAAAGAACAATGAATGGAGAAGAATACAACAAATTACAAGATGACAAAAAGTAAAAACCAAACATTTTTTATTGATTATCTTCTGCGTAAATTAAACATTTTTCAGTTACATTTTCGTCAAAATCAACTACCTACAATAACTTGTAATTAGACAGGTTTGCGTGCGTTTGCAGTAGATATGTTTCGGTGATTTTTCGTCCGCACGTAGTGGAATTTTTCCTTGTTGAATATATAATGATTAATGTTTCGCTGCAACGACTACTTGTTTAGTTGTGATGATAATATGTTACATAGAGGTCCCAATCCATAATCGTCGCAAGATTCTTCGAACTTCTTTGCTGAACGTTTCCAATTGACCATCACTAAATCACCTTTCTTGGACTTGAAAAGACTATCGATGGTTCCAGAAAGAGCGAAATTTTTTTTTCTATATGTCGTCGGGTTTGTGTGCAATACTTCACACACCTCAAATACTTCAGTGGAGCAATTTGGTCTATATCCTTTTGAAACTAATTTTTACTTTTACTTATACGAACTTTATCTCCTATTGCAAACTTGGTTTAACCATTTTTCTTTCTCCCCCAAACATGTTGATTAGAACATAAGTATATCTACCTTGTCTCATAAAGAAACAAGTGCAATTACCCTGAACAAGCCAATACAAAATATAGTAGGTAATTTCTTAAACAACTACACGTTTCTTATCAACTGACTACTTAGAGGAAAAAGTTTTGCGAAGAAAAGGAAATAAGCTGTTACTTAAATGGTTAGGTTTTGCTAGTAGTCATAATTCTTGGGTTGATATAGACTGCCGAGATACAATAAAAAATAATCAACAACCCAGTGATTGGTTCCACGCAAGTTTTAATACTTGCTATAAACAAGAGTATGTTGATATTAGTATTACTACTAATGTACATATTACTAGCTGTTTACTACTATTATATTTCGGGTTTAACAAATAATTACTACAAATGTTCGAGATGGTGGTGGTGATAATGGGAATTCGTCCTCGAATAAAAAAAATAAATCATCGTCAGTGACAGCTTGTAAGGCTATTAATTTCTTCTTTTTGGACATTTTATTGATGAGACGATGTGACAACTTGGTGTTGTTTGGCAACGGAAAGTTTTCAATCGTTCGCGAAAACGAGTTGTCCTTTAGTCTCGAAATACAAGAGTACTAGGAGGTTCTCGGCCATCTAGGTTACCAATTATTTCGCGATGGGTATGTGTTTAACACATTACTAAATGTATTTGAAACAGCTTCGCTTTCCCTGACATGTCTGGTGGCTATCAAGCACCATTACTACATTCCAAAACCGATAATCACCCTAGTCCATTTCCCTCATGTACAACACCTGTGTTTCGATGTCTACCTTAAATTGCCACATTTCTTATTGCGGTTGCAAGACAACAAGTTGATGGTGATGTTACTCTGCCCGATATGTCCAAACATAGTTGTAAAGCAGTATGATTTAATCGAACCTGATTTCAAACCCCTTGACTACATCGATGGAAATTTTGTGGCTATGTTCAATGATTTGACTCTAAACTACAAATGGCCTCCAGTACTCGTAGAAAACTGAAATCTCATTACCGGCACCAAATTGGCGATTGTGTTCAAGATGTTTGTGTACTTGCTGTATATTTTATCTCAGAAATACGCAGTGAACCTGAAATGAGTTACTCCATTTATACATTCCATTTTAGGACAACACATACCAAAACTACTCGGTTTGGCCAACTTTATTTACTACTCGAAAAACATTTTTCAGTTTGGTTATTCGTTAAAGAATTGCATAAGAAACAAAAGTGAGGTTGGTGGTATAGAAAGAGACTCGGACGTGAACATGATCGTGGTACCGAAATTAACGATAACGATGAAAGAACGATCACACCGTTCAACACTTCGCAATCTATGAATTCTTTTTATGCAACAATCGAGAAATTTTTGTGTGTAAAGCGAAAACAACGCATTGCCGAGGAAAATAACAAAAAAAACTAAAAGAATTGCAGATACAGCTTCCTTGCCGATAGATGCTGCATTGTCACAGCCAGTCTGTCCAGAGTCCAGTTTTCGTATACAGCCATTGGCAAGGTCAATGTCCACAATGGGTGATGGAAACGAGCCGCTCAATGAGGATAATTTCGGATTTGTGGTGTAAAACTTGAAGTTTGGAGATGAAGGGTAGGTGGAATCATCCATCAAGCTGATTGAATTCGAGGATGGATTCGTATGTAATGTGTTCGTCATCTTTTCGTGGTTGTTGCGTAATGGGTTTCACAATTCCTATGCAGATTGACTGTTTTTTTCGATATTTATCTGAAAATCACTTCGAAATTAACGATGATATGAAGCAACTTGTTATCGAACACATTGGCCAACCTATGTACATGAATCACTTAAAGGACCTTGCTAAATTACTGCGATCATTTTGTCAAAAATTCGCAAGTTCACCTTCCTGTTCACATTGAGCGAAAAATTGAGTGGCGCCATCTCAAATAACTTTACGATCTGTACAAACACTTGAACATCTACCCAGGAGAATACCAAACCACGTACTAATCGGACTTGTTTCTCACCAAGTACTTGGATCACGTGTATATTGGATTTGCATAGCTCATTTTATGTGTCGAATTTAACATGGACTTGATAGTCACTCTAATGAAGTTTATTGCATCTTTAAATTTCCGAGGTAATCAGTTTCGGTATTCCTTGGTACTTTACGGTAAGACTGGTGAGGGAAAAACATACTTTCAGATATTCTTTTGAAGCTACACAACACGTGTATCTCAAGCCATCTCACGTTGAATTCGGCCAAGATCCCACGCAACGATCACGATCCCCTATTAGTTTCCTTGAATCACAACATGTGTGATAGACTTGCGGGAATACATCAGGTTCATGTATTCCGAACAATTTTGGTTTTTGTCTTCCGTCATGTACAGAGCAATTACACCTTTCCTTAGTATTTCATAGAACGCATCACAGGATATCGGAGCATTTTCAAACACTAGATTCAATGCTTTTGGGCAGTAACTACCCATGGTCGATCTGGAAAGTATTTGTTGATGATGACGTTTGTGTAGAAACTGTTGATGTTGTATTGAATAACGTTCCAAAAATGAAAGTGGTTTGCAAACACCACTGCTCTGGGATATTCTTTTTTCGTGTACTTGAACTTTGGTTTGGTGTAAATTGGTCTAACGTCCATCCCGGACTTTCTTTCAGCGAGCAATAAAAATTTCAGATCGGGCATGGCCAGGAAAACAGAATCATTGCTCTGATATCCCAGTAACATACCAAAGAATAGTGCATGATACAGGAATGCGTTTGCGATCCGGCGAGAAATGGCATTCATCGAACTTTCTGCCAGACCACAGTTAAAGAGATTGGCCAATTGGTTAGGGAAAATTGACAAATTAAACTTGTTGTAAAGTTCGACCACAGCATCGCAATCCCTCTCGTTGTAAATTAAAGCCTGTTCCATGTGGTAGAAAATGATAGACTCTGTGTCTGTTTCAATTGTAAGTTTATGCCAAACTCTACCACCAATGTACTCGGTGTGGCGCACTTGCATATTTGTGTATTGGGCGTTCACTGCATCAAACTTTTCTTTGTTGTAGGGCTCGATGTGAAAAATATTTCTCGTACACTAGTGACGAAAATGATCGTCTGTGCCTGTGTCATCTAGAATGTAATAAATTCGTATAAGCACAGAGTTCAAATCGATTTACCTAAACTTTTGGCTCAGAGAGTTTCCAAACAGTTTCCCCAACGACAAATTCCCACTCACCAATGCATTTTTTTTTTGCAAAATTGTCAACGTATCGAATATGATACCGTCGGGGTGAAAACGAATGAGTGGACCTGTAGCAAATTTTCCGAGGCTTACGAATGCTTTTATTTTGCGTTATATATTGAGAAACAGCAAGCGAGTCAATAGGAATTTAAAATTGTATTCGATAATGTTGTGGCCGACGAAATAATGTGGGTAATTTTGGTATCCCGTTAGAATTTTCAGCAAGTATTCCTGGCTATACCAAAAGATAAAATTAGTAATGAGATCCTCTTCGTATGAGAAACCTTGGATCCAAATGTATTTCGCGGGAAATCTTTCATATTTATTCTGCATTTCCACTTCGAAATCATCGGGCATGCTGCGGTATTTTAGGTACGAAATTATACTCACTTCGACATCCAGATAGAGCTGAAACATGAGCAGTTTTTCTGGAGCTAGACCCATCAGGGGTAAGTCTTCCAAATTATCCACACCAGTCTCGATGTCGAAGCTCATGACAGGAATGTACTTGTACAGATTAGTGTAGTTGTAAGATGTGTCCAAGATCAGATGCTTAGACTCGGTGACTGCACACACGCCATTTGCACTAAATATATTTTACACCATGAGATTATAGACGGCATATTTCGGCCTCCGATACTTAAGTTTTGCGAGTTGATTTAGTTAGACAGATGAATTTTTCAATATCCCCTTTGATGTTACAGTATCGTTTTACAACTCCATTTGCAACATGGAATGCACATCAGTCGACTCGATGGTAAAGAAGTTTTTTTTTTCACAAATTTTTCTCGAGAAATTTGTAGACTGTGATCAAGTTACTCGTGGTGAGAAATTCAATTTTTACCAAATGATATGAAACGTACAATGTGGTTGCCGCATTTTGAGTCAAAATTTCCAGCAATGAGTTTGAATAAGTTTCTAGAGAGATTGTTGTGTCCACGATTGAATCGATATACAGTTCATATAACTCAATCAGCAGTTGGCACGTTTCGTGTTTCCTGTTTTCAGCAACTATAAATTACATCGAGATGGGGTAAGTTAAGATTTCTTGACACCTCTTCATCGTTTTGATATCGATGCCCAACACATTTATCTGATTGTTGTAGATGAAAGATCTCAATATAAATATATTATTTTGTAGATTTAAAAAACATGGAGTTCTAAAATTTTTTTGTTATATAAGAACCTTTAGTCATGGCTAACAAAAGTTTTAGAATGACCAGATGATTGGAAATATTCAAAAATATCTGCAACGAACCAGAACTGCCAACTTTGGACGAATTTAAAATGGTTTTACATGTATTTTGGCAATGGTCTCTTGGGATGCATTTACACTCGCGAAAATGACGATGACAAAAGACTCTGACGAAGATTTCGAAGACGAATTTGATACTAATGTTTATATCAATTCTTACATTCCGTTAAAGTTTAAAAATTTTCGGGCAAAGTTCCCAAACACCACACTCGATGACTATCTATACGTCAAACAACTGTCGTCCTCTCGCACTTTTAAAATTAACTTGTAAGATCAACTAGTCTTGCTACAACAACTACTAATTTCCCAATAAGACCATCGAGGTAACAGGATCTCTTTATATACCCAGTTGCAAAATAAAAAAAAATTATGAATCGGGTTTCCTTTGCAGAAAAAAAAACGAAGTTGACGACCAACATCAGCTTTCTCTCACATGCAAATACAAAAATGCTATTCATGAGTAATCACACAGCTGCTCCTTGATTTATTATTCAAATCAAACCACGATGGAACACACATATCATTCGATGGGAATGACAAGGATCAAGGAGGGCACTCTTCTATTCACGAAATGGAAATTACACAATTTGTTTGTATACGAATATAATGGCGACTCTAGTCGAGGATCGGTCAAAGTCCCAATACCGCCTAATGCCCTATCTTTAAACAAATACTTGACATCACTGTTGAGATTTGTCCATTTAGTTGATAGCCTACTCTAATCGGGAGACTACATATACAACCAGTTTAAAGAGTACATCGGTGCAGAAATTTATCCGATGTATACTTGTACCTAAATTGGAAAACTTTGATACTCTGTTTTTCAGACGGACTTTTTTCACTTTTGCTGCAGAAGAATATGCCACTAGCTGGAAAAATGTATTCTTTCACTTGCTCGATATTTATGCGGGAAATATGAAAACTGAGTTTACAACAGCTGCAAAAACAAAAACTGCTACATCGTACGTAGTAAGACATTTTATCAAACGACCAGTTCATAATTTGGCATGTTCAATCTAGAGCAATCGTGCACACACTTTACCAAGTACAAGTGACCATCACTGTGTTCACATTACCATAAATTCAGATACAACAGGACAAATAATCACTTCTCCAAGTTCACTAATCAGAAATGCGATTTTCTATTGCTTTTTACAAGCTCAGATAGAAAAGATTGGAGAAAAGTATACGGCCAAAATATACGAACATTCTTGTTATTTCGAACCTAATTTGATACTAGCTCTTTACAATGTGTTTGGCCATTTCAACAAAATGCACACTTTATTTTACTCGCCAAATATTTTCTTAAATTCTGTTTGGTTGAATGAGTTTAAACATTTTATTCAACTTCAAAGAGACAAATGATTCTTGAATGTAATGTAAGAAATGAAAAAAAAAAAAAAACTATTTCATTAATAAAAATTATTTTAAAAATATTTACAGATATAAAAATATAAAATGTTATAAATATAAAAAATAAAAGATTACATACATAAAACAACCTATTTTTTTTAACAACTATAAAATTAATTAATATTAACCCTATGGCACAAATTTAGAGTGGGATTTGGGATCCCTCGGGTTAGGATATATAATTTTAGTGCAGGGTTTTAATTTAAAAAAAGTTATCCATGATTTGGGAAATTATGCAGTTGAAACACTGCAGGGGCTGCGGAGGGAACTGCTTCTGCTGCTAGGTCTGCAGCTGGGCGGGGACAGCCCCTGGATCTGCTGCTGGGCGAGGGACAGCCACTGGAGCTGCTGCTGCTTGATAAGAGGCTTCTGCGCCTGGGTGAGGGACAGCCA
The DNA here is from genome assembly GCA_029891345.1 of Dryococelus australis. Classification (NCBI taxonomy): domain Eukaryota; kingdom Metazoa; phylum Arthropoda; class Insecta; order Phasmatodea; family Phasmatidae; genus Dryococelus; species Dryococelus australis. Next base: position 169,381,376 of record CM057009.1, on the reverse strand, counting down.
CTGTTTTTGTAATAGGAGTCACTGTATTGTTGAAGTCTTCGCCTGCCGGCTCCTCCCCTCCCCCCCCCCCCCAACATTGGGCGGTGGACATGCTATGAAAAAGTAACAGGTTATAATTGGTTTCACCTTAAAATAAAACAAAAAATAACACTCTAAAAATAAAACATAACAACCTTAAGATTTTTTTCCTTTGCTTCCACTTTTTCGTAAACTCTACGTTTTTTTATCAATTCCTTCCCCTTTTCATTCTGAATTTCTAACAGTTTCTCCAATTCTTCTTTTGCCTCTGTATATGTTTCTACAAGTAAGTTAATTACAGTTATCGTAGTATGGTGCCTCAAAAACTTTTTTTTTTTATTTCTACATAATTAGATTGCATTCCCTCAAATAGCCCGTCTAACTCTACCTTTTCTTCACCAACCTTATCCACTTCTGCCAAACTCGACTAACGATCACTACTACAAATAGTGCTAAATGTCACACTGCTTCTAAACAGTGTTATATCTGGTATACCTAGCACACTGACACTAGACTAAAGTACATGGTGTTTGCATACACACCGAGTAAATTTTTTTATTTCGTATTTTTTTGTGGCAGGGAGAGATTACTCTATTGCGAGTTTTTTTCTTTTTTTACTTCACGCACTCGTATGTTCATGTTTCTTTTCTTTTCTCATCTGTGTATCTTATATGCGCTCGCTCAAAGTCATGACTAGTGTTCGTACATGGGCCGGTGACGCGACTTTAATGCATTACACAACTTGACCTCATTATTATGCAAGAATTATCTCGGGTCAGAAATAATTTTTTTACGATGCAAAAAGGAGGTTCCCCTCACGTTTCCACCACCTCTATACCTTCTAACTTTTATTTTTTCTCCTGGTGTCCTGGGTAGGAGCCAGAGTATGTTTTTCTCCTAGTGTCCTGGTAAGAGCCAGAGCGATTTTTTCTCTAAGTGTTCCAGTCGAAGCCAGATTATATAATCCGTGAACTTTGCGACAGACATCAACCATCAGCCGATGGCCAACCCACAGTGTATTGTGTTTAGAGGTTACCAGTGGCCAAGATGCCAATCTTTGACCAAAATAATGCTGCCGTTTACGTCGAGGAAGCCATCAACATCGGTGACGAAGAGGCCATCGAGGGGGCGAACACTTTTTACGTTGAAGAGGCAAACATCTTCGACTTTGAAGAATTTGGCATCTTCAACTTCGAAGACCTCATTGCCCTTGATGCCGAAGACGCCATCTTCTTCAATGCCGAGGATGTCATGCTCTTCGACACCGAAGAGGCCATCTCCTTAGACGCCGAAGAGGTCATTCCCTTCGACACCGAAGACGTCATCCCCTTCGTTGCCGAAGAGGTCATCCTATTTGACGCTGAAGAGGCCATCCCCTTCAACACAGATGATGTCAGGCTCTTTGACATAGAAGAGGTTATCTTTCACACCGAAGATCTCATCACCTTCGACGTCAAGAATGCCGTCTCCTTCGATGTTAAGGATGTCATCGCCTTCAACATCAAGGAAAACATCTACTTCTCAGAGGAGGAGGAGGATGAGGACTGTTAAAAGAAGGAATCCACCTTCAGCGCCTACAGCACTGTCGGCACCTTCGGAACCGTCAGCACCTTTGGCACCTTCGACACCATTGGCACCACTTCCCTGTGCTGGTGCGCATTTAATGGGAACGGCACCTCTCGCACCAACTATGATGCTGCCTGGAGGGTTTATGCAGATACCATTACAGGTACCTTTACCCCCTCCAGGCAGATCATTCTGTTTTAAGACTGTTTATTTCAATAATAGGACTGTTATTACAGTAAGAATTATTAATGAAAATAAATAATAATTTTTTCAATCGTGTTTTATTTATATATTCCATAGTAAGATGTATTTATTTCTTTTACAGCTAATATTATTGATTATCATAGTAGTGTTGTTGGTTTTAATAACTGAAAAGTTTTTAAATGCACCAAACATGAACATTTTGTAAAACCTCAAGAGATATCTAATCAGTCTCCACCACTCTATCACATTAGTTGTCTCCGAAAACCGAATATAATTCCAGCCGTAAAATATCTGTTTATTTTGGTTTCAGAAATAACTTTGTAACCCATCAGATTTTCTGTTTACAAATTTAAATGAAAAGAGCTTTCGCGAAACTTGTAAGTAAATTTTAATTTTACCTGTACGAAACACGACATGTTGTCTTTTACATTTGATGATATTTCAGTAAAGTTATTCAATTTATACAAAAATTGATGTTACATATTTTGCCCTAAAACACATAATCGACGAATCGAAATGGACTATGAATTCTGCCTGTTTCATAGTTCAAAATTTTACCAAACATCTCGCGATGGATGTGGCTCGAGACACAGCAATTCCTCTCTCCTAGAGTGCCGTTTTTTTCGTAATGGAAAAACAAAATAATATGGATCCTTTGATAAAAATTTTGCGAGTGAATAACGTGTTTACACATTTCGACTATAAGAAATACGATAGCTTGGTGTGCCTACACTCGAATTTTGACCACTTTAACGATTCTATCGACGAGAATGGCGTGTTATTTGAGTTTGTTTTATGGCGGCAGCTGAGTCTTGCTGGAAACAGTAATCATAAAACCTTGGTCTCCCCCCTACGATGAAAGTGATGAGAGTGGCGATGTCGAGGATAGTAGCCTTATTTTAATCGATAATGATTCCGAGATTTGCATACAAGAAAAAAATCAAGCACTGTAATTATTTCTAAGAAGCAAAACCCTCTGAGAAAAATCTTGAATTTACAATTAAGGTAAAAGAGAAATATATATCAATAAAATAAAAACGGACAGTGTCGAAAAATTCGCAAAGATCGTAGGCCACGGTCGAAAGAATGATATTTCGTCAATTTGATGGAAATTGACTATTACAGACAGGTGATGAAAAAAGACTGGATGGTATGACGAGTCGATAGATTTCGCCTTAAACAACTCATACTCTCACGAATTTACGAAAAAAATATTTAATTAAATACGAGTTGACCAATTTGGAAATTGATACATTTCTAAATCAAGTCCAGCGAAACCAAAAAACTTTGCACGAACTCGTCAAACTAAAAACAAAATATTTTAACTGGCATTTCTTCAGAAACTGTACGAATTGGCTCAAATAGATGCAAGCAGTTACCCCCAAGAATTTTACTCGAAATTAATAAACATTTTTCACGTAAATGATATACACATTGGTATTTCGTCAGAAGTTGTACTCTATAAGATTTTTGTGATGGTTACCTACATGTCAATGAAAATTCCCAATATAACTACTTATACACTGGCAGACATTATGCGAGTCTTCAATGGCATTGTACTGGATGGTTGAAACAGTCCACTACCATGGAAGAAAATCACTGTTATATAAGATAATACCTAACAACAAAAACCGCTATATAATGACGAACAATAATAACGAAATTCGGTCCGAGGTATTGATAAAGCATTTTGAAGTTGAAGGTAAAATTTTAACCACTTGTAATATAGTACGAACTGAAATCAATCTCGCATCTAATGGCAGCGAATTGTTTGCCTCGCAACTCATTTCGAGATTGGTGATTGTAGCATAATATGAATTTGTACTGACTACATACCAACAGAATATTCCCCATTTAGCACAATTGAACAATCTTTCAACCATCCTGTGACATTTGTTTACTGTCGTCGATGACTTGTGCTTCATCAGAGAAGTTCTAAAAAATTAGTACATTAACAAAAACACGAAATTCTTTTTAAATTGTCTGCAGAGCTCTAGTAATTGATCTTTGGAAAATAAATGTAATTTGGATTTGGCTTTATCTTCTGCCAACAAGGATAAAAGCAAATAGTCGAAAACATTTTTGAAATTTTGCAAACTGAATAAAGGAGCACCTACAAAAAATACACATTTCAAATATTTGTAAAAATCCTCCTCGTAGTAAATTTCCAATATTATTCGCACCAATAATCCACCCAAAGAATGTCCCACTATGAAAATTTCTAAAGGAAATGAGTATCTCGACACGTACAGTTCCATCGAAATTTCTACTGAATATGCAGGCTGCAATAAATCGTTACACTAATCGTACGTGATTCCTTTAATTTTTACTTTCGGAACATTTCGATATAAATGAGAAATGAAACTCGAATAAACAGATTTTACACACATTGAACATAACACTTTGCAGGATCGTAATGAATAGTCATTTAATAGTTGCTGAAAGTCTTTATCTGATATTTTTCTGAAAGGAAACAATTAGTTTGGAAAAATTGTAGTTTTAAATATATTGTCTGTAACTAGCTAAGATCCGTGTAATCCCGGCACTAAAAATATAATATTACTAGACATTGTTTTACACAAACACACACAATCACGAGTAATGAGTTAAAAAAATATATAATGTATAAATACTTACATGTACCTGCTGATGAAATAATGGATTGATTCTTACATGCAGTTGCCGTATCATGATCTGCACAGAATACATAATCCTTTTTTTTCTGCCTTCTAGATCGATGACAAGTGTAATAAAATATTCGCACATAACGGAGCAGAAAGTAATAATGTTGTTCTCACCGCAATGTCGGAACTCGGAGCAGAGGTGGGCATTCCAATGATGTGATATCACGTGTGACGAAGATGAAAGGGGAAATTGGATAAGGAGTCCCTCACCCAATCATGCAGATTGGGTGAGGGACTCGGTTCTTTATTTTAAAAAAAGGGAGAAAGGAAAGGAGGTCACACTCCAAATATAGTAATGAAATTAACCTAGCATGCTGATTAAGTATATATAGTTATATACATGACGATATAGTTTTTTATTACACAACAAGAGAGGGGAGACAGAAGGAGGTCACCCTCCAAATATGGTGAAGAAATAAACCAAGCGTGCTGACTGGGTGGAGAAAAAAGGTGGGCAATTGACATTACGTGTAATGTTGATGGAAGGAGAAGTAGAAGAAGGAAACCAGTGATCCAGTCTTCCTCAGTGTTACATAAGACCACCGCAGAACCACTTAGGTAATTGTTCCATATTGTGTATCGTAATGGGAAAACCATACAAACATTCAGTGTGTACTATAAAATAGCCATCCTAAATGTTTACTTTTCAAGTCTAGCGCCGTATTGCGCATCCGGCAAAGCTCCCTTAAGCGTATCCAAATTCGGCACCTAATGTTCTGTATCGCATATCCAAATAATTATTTCCCAAAATTTGCTGGGGCGGTTACAGCAACTTGGACATTCATGGTTACCGTCACATGCAGGTGAATTACAGGAGAGAATTTGTGTGCAGCGAAAAGAGCGGAATGGTAAACATTCGTAACTCGCTAATGATAAAGAGGGGCTAGATGCTGAGGGGACACACTCAAAACTTTGAGCGAAGGTTGTGTTCTGTGCGATACACCATTCCCTTCTTTGGCTGACGGAAAAAATCTTGGGTCGGCTACCTGGTGGAATACGTCTGGAAAAAGATTCATCGGTACAGAGAACGACTGGACGCTTTACTGATTCACGCCGCTGATATGAACCATCGTAATCGGCGAAGGGGAGTTGGCAGCGAAGGCTATCCAAATTTCGACAGGTATCTGTTATGATTGTTTTAATTTGCAGGCAAGAGCGAGATTGAGTTGCTGTCGCAGTTGCAGTAAAAAAAAAATTTATGGTATGTTATGTGTATAAATTTACAGGGGCGAGTGAGACTGTGTAGCTTTTTTATTTAAATTACAGATGTGAGTGTGAATGAGTAGCTGTTTGATTCAAGTTTGAATTAATGTTTAATTGAGTAGCTGTTTGATTCAAGTTTAAAATAATGTTTAATTGAGTAGCTATTTGATTCAAAGTTAAAATTATTGTTTTATTGAGTTGCTGCTTGATTCATGTTTAAATTAATGTTTAATTGAGTTGCTGTTTGATTCAAATTTAAAGTCATATTTAATTGAGTTGCTGTTTGATTTAATTTACACGTGCGAATGAGAGAGTGTAGCTGTTTGTTTCAGTTAAAAAAAGTTTTAATGTATTGCTGTTGGTTTTGGTTTAAAATAAAGTTTAAATGACTTGTTGTTTGATTCAGTTTAAAAAAATAATATTTGATTGACGTGTTGTTTGTGTAAACATTCATTCGCGATCTGTAAAAAAGCCTAAAATAGTCGAGTAGGTCACGATGCGTCCGTCCGGCGACGACGGATGTGCTTGCGTCTGTTGCATCCTCAAAACTTGGATCTGGCAGTTTCAATTATTGAGGTTAATAGATTGTAAGATAAATTACATTCATTCGCGATCCCGAAAAGGCATAGCGCGGTCGTGTCTCTCATGACTGGTTCAGCCAGCGACGTATACAATTGCATATGCCGTTGCTTTCGCGGATAATGGACCTGCCAGTTTCGAGTGTTGAGGTAATTTATTTAAAAAAATGATTGAGTATATATAAAACATTAAAATCTATATGGCTAAATTTATAAAAAGTGAAAATTTTAACTGTACATTGTTTTACCATACCCTTTTAGTGATTACGTATATGTGAATCTTTATATAATAAATGGTTCAAATAATTTTAAAATTTAATTATTAAATATTCTCTTTAAAATAAATAAAAAATAATGCATCGCGAATGGCGTATATTTAAACAGGGACGAGAAAAAGGCGAAAAAAATTATTTTTTTGGATACGCGATAGGAAACTTTTAGCAATAGTTACTTTTGGCTTTTGGATACACCACGGGAAACAAATGGGGTCTTTTACCCTATATTCCGTTTTCGGTTTGGATATGCTATAGGAAATAATTGGATGTAGGTTAAAATCCCCCCCCCCCCCTCCTCCCCCCTCGACTTGGCTGGATACACAATTTGTAACAAGTGGGGTGTGGCACCAATTTCCCCCCTTCCCACTTGAATACGCAATGTCTTCCTTTTAGGTCCTGCACGTTTTCTCACCTGGATATGTAAAGATAAAATTTATGTAAAAACAAGTTTTTTCAAGGTACACTGGATACACAGGGGAAAACTTTGTATTTTATTTGGGGTTTTTCCGGATTTTGGTTGGATATGTAATTGGCGGTTTTTTGTCGCGACTTTTTACCATTGGATACGTAAAACAATGGTTTTCGAGCGATGTAGATACGCAATATGGAACATTCACCAAAATAAGAATAAAATAATGAATATTAAACAATGCCACTGCTATGACATATTACACTATACAGTGTAATGTCCATCGACTTTACAAATTCCACCCAATTAAACTGCGTGTAAGCGTTCTTGCTGTGTAACTGTAGTTTATGTGAAATTGTGGTCTCCATACACTTACGTGTTCACATTATAAAGCCCATGCAAATCATAGTAAATCATTGAGAGTTTATATAAAAAGGTTCACATTACCATGTCGGTTATGTATTATTTCTAGAATTCCTATTCATGTGCAAAAGTAATGCCACCTGTAAATATGTTTTCCTAAATAATGTTCAGCAGAACGGTGTAATATCTGCAAAAATATTTATGTAGCCTCTATGATAAAATAATTGTTTGTACTACCTCAACAGTCCATAATAGGTTTTTTGTATATATTTTTTAAGCCAGTAAATGTTATTCCAAACGCAGCGTTTACTAGGTGAAAATAAGTTCTCGATTATGAAAAACATGTTCAAATATGTAGTCGCATTTGAAAAGCATTAAAAACTAAAACATTAACAGGTTAAAATTATATGCCTGCCACATTACTAGACAAACTGTTTCGAAACTAATGCTATCATTACGTAGATTTCTTTGTTGGGGCTGAAGTTACGTCCACACGTATTTGCTGAAGAAGGTGCAGGTTCGATTTCGCATTGTAGTCTGTTTGTTTTACATATAATAAAAATGATAATATTTGTATTACAGTTATGGTACAAATAAAGATATTTCCGATAGCATATTATATTTTTACATTCGCTATTTACCAATGTAATTGAAATACAAGCATAACTATAATATTATATATATAAAGTCCACTTAGATTAATGCACTTATTGCAAGTAAAAGCAAGTATTCAGTTGGTTACTAGTATCCATGGTTTTACTTGTTAGAGTACAAGACAAAATGCAAATATATTTCCAGATGTACAGCACACACTTATTTAATTCCGTGACAACTGTATTCTCGCAGTTTATGTATTGGAAGTCATGTTTCCAATGAAAAGGTGACCCATACGTACGAGGATAAATCAAACCCATGCCCTGCCCGAGATTCGAAACCGGAACCACTTATGCTCAACACTCAACCGTTCGTGTCACAGAGGGCAGCCAATAGGTTAACCAAAACACTGTCAGTGGTAATATGAACTTATTTATAGTGAACAACAAACTGCTTATTTCAATTTGCGTAATACATTCAGTGATGTTCCACATTTGATGATTTTCTGCAGTGTAGGTTGGGATTGGCCTGCCTATATTTGCAATAAATTAAATGCAGTTATTGGGGGAAGAGTTTTGAATGTTGATTTTAAAAATGTGTAGATTAGCTTGAACTACATAGATCACATTATTCGTTGTAATATAAATATAAATAACAATTTGTTTTTTCTTTTGTCAGTTATATATTGGTTATTCTATAGCACTGATTATTCTAAACAGTCGTGGGTCATTTAATGTAACATTATTATATTTAAATATGTTTTATATTATAATTTTTATTACACATTTATTCGCAGCCCGAAAACTAAAGGTAGTATTGCGACTGATTTCAACAATAGAGTAATATGAAACAAAATTAACGAATTCTATACCATCAAAAATATCGTGCCCACAACTATGAATATGATAGGACGTTACATTCGGCATTGGCTGGATAGATGACAGCTTTGTACAAATTTATGTGTTATTATTTGCATAATATTTGTATTTTTGTTAGAAGTAGCACTGTTGTGCTGTAACACGTGTTTACATTGGCTTGACATGCTGTCTCAAACCACTTAATGTTGGTATATTGTGTGAACATATATTGTCTCCTCGCGATATTTCCTACGCTGCGTCGTAAATTGTCACATCCAATATTTATCCCCTCCTCCCCCTTTCCCTTATTCATTTTCACTGTGCAAACATTTGTAATATATTAATTTTGTCTTTATGTTATGCAAATGTGGAAACGAAACACCTCATCTGCTGAAGCATGAAGCCACATAATATATTGCACCTCCATCGTTGTTATTTTTATCTAACGTGATTTTAATTCGAAACTGGTGAATATTTTAACATAACATTTGCACTCAATAACAGAAAAGCAATTGACTTCTGTCGAACAGCACACGCAGACCATAACGAAATTATCCAGCACACACTGTTACAAGAGCACTGCTATTTGTTGCCGCCAGTCAAACTTCTCCGTGTCCGGTTTCGCCGAATGTTTTTATGTCAGCGCGTATACTGCCGGGCCGCTATCTTGCCGCTTCACTACAGACCGTTCCATGCCGAGCCGCTGTCTAGGGAGTACGAGAGGACTCGGATGCCAAGACTTCTCCCGGCTACTATAAATATCGGACTTTCCTAGTAACATAAAACATTCACGGCTCATGCGATCAATTCCAGGGAAATAGTGCACATCAGGGACGGATGCACATCAGGGATGCTCTGTGCCTATTCATTTTTTATTTATTTTAAGGCGTAACTACAGAGTTACAGCCAGCTGTTCACAAAATATGACAACTGTTGTAGAGAAGAATGTTAGGGCCTATTTGCAAAATGGAAATATTGGGGTAACGAAAGCGGCTCTTTGTTAACCCACAAAAAAAGTTGGGGAAGCAGCTACTACCCCTTCTACCACTGTTCCGGTGCCCCTGTTCGTGGTTTTGTTACACCCATTAACGTAATTTAATTCACATGCATATTAAAAATAATACATGTTTTATATATAAATTTTATATCATAATGTGCGGGGATACCCTTTGAATTGGATATATGCTGGTCACGCATTCTTCTATATTATTGAATTGTAACATTCCATGATACAATTAAGTTTTTTTTAAAACTTATATTCAAAGCTTAACTCTATTAGGTTTTGAGAATTAAGTTACATCCCATTTTACATAAACTTTATATAATACTTTCATTTTGTTGCAAATATTTAAATGTACTTTATCATTATCAAAATTTCATAATTAATACTCATCTTACTACATGTTGATCTATATATGCACACCAGGGTGCTAATTTGTTTCGTTGATTATATCTATTTTATATTACTCACAAAAGAAAACAAAAAATTTAAAACAGATCCATTCTAAGCACAACCAAAAATCCAAGTCTTTTTATTTGGATATACATGCATATTTCCTCTGGCCCTTTATTGACTATATTTTACTATATATCTATCGTATGAGTAATTTTGAATTGTATAAAAGTGTATAACCTGTTGAATTTATTTCAGATTATTTTGTGACATGTGCGACTACCCAGCATCAGTAATTAATTGTTTGCTTGCATCACTCCTGATCTTTTCGCCACTTCTTCGATTATAATTATTAACTGTTCAGTTCTTAAGTTTGCTTATGGTTTGAAACCACATTACAGGAGTTATTGTCGTGGTTGCCTTATTTTTTATTTTGTGTACTAAGAACTGACTGCATTTGTGATTTGGTGAAATGGTTTGTTTACATTTGGGTCCAGGCCGCACACGTGTCACAAAACTGGTAGCATTCCCGTTATTTACTTTCCGTGATTTGTGGTTGTGGCTTTTTTTTTCACAATGTCTTTTAATTTGAATGAGAATATAATTATAAATACCATGTTTTATGAGCAGTATTTGTTAAGTGCTGCGAGCATACATTTATTAAGCAAGTTAATGTCTTGTTCAATTACATGTGCGTGCATTTTTTAAATTTAAAGTTTAAGATTAAAAAACGATTTACTTTTAGTTCACTATTTTCATTTGTCGCAGTGTTTTGCTTTTGAAGCGACTGTCTTTAGTCCGTCACAGTTTGACCTAGTTTCCCCGGCGTTTTAACCTTGTAGTCAGGTGTTGACAGCAGGCCTGTTGTTTCACAATGTCTTTTGTGTTATTAAGCCCTCCTTGTAAGGTTTTCAGTTCATCCTTTATTTGTAAACCTGTGTGACGTCTTTACTAGTGAACTCTGTGACTGCTTATTTTCCTCTTGCTTTTAGTCACTATTTACTTCTTTTATTAGGCCTAAGTGTTCGTCATAACCTGTGTCGCTCTGAAGTAACACATACACACACACACACACACACACACACACACACACACACACACATATATATATATATATATATATATATATATATATATATATATATACACACACACACACACACACACACACATATATATATATATATATATATATATATATATATATATATATATATATATATATATATATATATATATATATATATATATATAGATAGCAGTGAAGTAGGGGAGGGATGCCACGTGAAGCTGAGATGCTGCGTGCTTCCACCATCCCGGGTTTTGTTCTTCGAAACAGGTATTTACGTAATTTTAAAGTTGATTTTTATCAGTTAAATATTTTGTTAACAAAATTGTTACTGTAGATTTCGTTTTAGTACCGTGAAATCGTTGATGGACTTTTATTATGCTATTCTGATAGTCCATTGTTTATTTAAGAGTGTGTTGTGTTTAATTTATAAAGTAATCTTTAATTTTATTCTATAATCATCATGTATCGTTCGCGGCGTTATTAAGATGTAATTCGTGGCGAGCGTCACACAACACGGCCGCGCTAGTGTTTTGTCCAGTATCGCAGTAGTGCCAACATGACCATGTTTTATGGCCCTATGACTGGGTCGGCCTTTGTTACATTTGTGTCGCGGTATATTAAAAGTGTCAGAACCACGATTCTTTCATTCAATAACATAACAGTAGTTTATTTGATGTCGAATAATAGGTGTGCCAAACTTCCTGAACCATTTGTTTATTTAATCAAAGTAATTTTTTTAACATGTCTCTCGCTGGGTTCGTGTTTATTTCTGGAATCAATTTAATGGGCATTGAGTCATTTTGTGTTGTGATTCAGTTTAACGGTATTGTTCCCTCGTTGAGAACTTACAAATTTATTTTTATATTCTGTATTTTACCCATGACTTTTGTTGTACTTTGTCGTCAATTATTTTTCTATTCATTTTGTTTACATTCATATTGTGGTACACACATTTCTTGTACAAAATAATTACCTGAGGTAATTTGATTAGGTTTTATTATTTGTTATTGTTTTAGAGTTAACTGACACTCAGAAGTGACACTTAGTTTCTTATGTAAAATTAACTGTCAATCCCAGTTAACTATAACTCTTTGGGGGATTGCAGAGCTCTACGTAAAAATTCGAGTTAGGTTATAATTTAATTTATTGATTTAATTTTTTTCACATTTATTGTAATTATGAAGTAATTTTTTTGAGTGTTACAGCAGTGTGTTTCTTTTCTGGCTCTCTTGTTATAGGGTCTTTTTAGTGCCCGGGGTGTATAGTCCACCAATCTAGCTGCCCTGCAGTGGGGATTTTAGAAGGATTTGCCTCACTGTTTTCCATCGGCGGCAGTTTTTGTTGGGGTCCACGCTGCTGTCGTCCTGCTGAGTAAGCTGCTATCATGGCATTTCTCTCCAAAATTAAGGTAGTCACCATTTGGTCATTTTTATTTTAGCTCTCAGTGTGGTTGCATTGTTAGGTATCACGTTAGGTTGAATTGGGTACCTCCTGTCGCATAGGCTTTGGGTAACTGCATGTTGGGTAACTAAATGTATTATTTCTGTTTACTTTTGTTTTATTGTAATTTCTCAGGCTAATATTAAGTGTTGTCATTTGGGTTGACGGACTTTTCAGTCCCACTTCTGTCTCATTGTTCGTCCTTTGCTTTGGTAGCAAGCATGTTGTTGCAGTCCTTTTGTCCCTGAGCCTGGACACTGCCAATATTTTGTCCTTTTAGTGTGCCTTTCTTGTCTCCCTATTGTTCAATGAGGATAATGTAGTGGTGGGGTATGGAGTGCATCGGTGTAGTATTCACCTTTTGTTTAGAAATTTATTTGCCTATTTGTAAATTTTTGGTGAGAACTTTTTTTTTTTTTTTTTTAATTTCCCAATCAGGGAATGAGAATAGTGGATTTCGCAAATGCCGCCGCAATACCAGCTTTGTGAACAAGCGCACCGGTGACATCCGTGGGACAGTAAATGACAGTAGCAATGAAATAACACAGAACAAAGATAATTCTTCAACACAAGTAATATTTGAGGCCGAACAATTTCCAAATTATACATTTCCCAGGTACTGTGACAATTTATTATGTGATGGTAAGGGTGCCATTGTACTACAGTGTGTGTAGTATAACACAAAGTATCACCAGGAATGTCTCAGTGGCATGGAACCAAAATCTGCTGTCTGACTTACATTTATGTGCTTATTGTGTCACATGACATCAGCAAAGTTCATGCATGGCGTAAACCGAATGCTGAACGTATCTTGACACCCCACGTGATCATGTGTTGTTGGATTTATTCGGACAGTGGGGTAATGATGTGGTAGTAAACATTACTAACAATCTTTTACAAGTGATAATTGCATGGGACATTATCAATGTGTCAGGTGGAGCTACACAAAGCAGAGGAGGTGAATGGCAGTGAAGTAGGGGAGGGATGCCACGTGAAGCTGAGATCCTGCGTGCTTCCACCATACACCTGGCTGATGGAAACAAACCTCCGCCACCTGAACCTACCTCAACTCAACTACCGTACCCATTCCAACCCCTCACACCATTTTTCCCGCCACTTTTACCAAAGTTTTCCATACCTGTTTACACATCAATATTATCCACATTACCACAGAATGTTCCAAATTTCCCGCCCATTCACCCACACATGACAAACTGCATGGGAACAATCGCGCCGCAAACAGCGGGAGTAGAAAATGTGACACTAAGAGGAAATGCTGAGTCTACCTTACCTCAACATCCACCAGGGCCAATCACTGCAAAAACACAGTCGGAATTTCAGACCTTGCCCGCGTTCACCGGGGCACTGACAGAAGATCCAGTGGCATTTTTAGAGGATTATGTATCCCGCCTCACCAGGTATGGGGTAAGCAGAGACGAATGGGCCAGTTGTGTAGGAGCACAACTCCACGGAGACACATGCTCTTGGTGGACATCGCTCAATCGTTATGGTCTTCAGTGGGAGGAGGTTCATCGCTCGTTCCAGTGAAGATTCCGAGGGATCTTCACCTCTTTGCAGGCCCAGAGCAGGCTGACTCTGGAAGGTCAACAATTGCAGTGCCAGCCTTAGATCATTCGGCGCCCGGGGCAAGAAGCAATTAATCCGCCCCCGAATTTTTCTCATTTAAAATTAAAATTATTGTAATACAAATGCTGTTTCGTTTAAGAAATTTACAAATAACATTATCCCGACCCTATAATTTACTATATAATGTTGATAAAGAAAACTAATTTCACATTTATGTAATCACCATAATGTGTTAAAATTACTGTTACGCCCTTGCCTAATTCACCGTATATCTTATCGCTGTCACCAAACTTTTTTAGTGCAGAACTTAAGCTCTATAATAATTCTTACACACACTACTACTATGCAACTGGAAAAATTAACTTATGTTAGGAACAGTCAATAAATGTTTTATTTTGTCCAGAGAAAATGAGACATATATCTTTCTGTGATCACTCTAATATCAATGAGGAAAATATTAACATAGATTTATAATTAAATATATATTGTTACTATACAAATCAAATTGCACATTTATGTACACCTATAAAATGGGACCATTCTTGCCTTGGGCTGAGCGAATATGGTTATAGATGAAGAAAGGTCACTCTTGCGAGCTATGTCATTCTCTATGGACAATACAGCAAACTATGAGAGCCATTCGCCACTCATAGTTGATAGAAGCTAAATCTTGATCAATTTTAACTTCGAAAATTCATTCACAGCTAGCTATTGCCAATGGTAAACCATCGGTGTTTGTTGGAGATGTTTGCAATACCATCCACTTGTACAATAAAGCCTTATTAGCTTCTTGAGCATTATATAATATACTGTTTTGGGGATTGGGACAAATCATACAAAAATTCACAAATATTTTTGTGTTCTTCGAGTTGCTCAAACAGCTGTTTCAATGATTTAGTGCAGCATTAACTGTGACAGAGGAAAAATTACGTTTAAACTGTCCTTCTGGACTAACATTTGCTGACTCGTCAAGGCCTTCATGTTCAAACTGCCTCTTCTTTCTTCTTGTACAAGTGAGATCTCCATACAAAGCATCAGCTCCTAATGTGCTTGCTAGTTCTTATGTATTTATAACTGAATTTTGGTAGCCATAATTTTTGTAGGAAGATACATACTCCATACAACTCTTTACTAAAGTGGTGACTGTATAAATATCCATCACTGGGCTTTGCATTGATTTGCTCACAATGTTTACTTCATACAAAATATCGTTCCATACAGCAAGATAAATAAAAAAATCAAATTCCATTAACTTGTTCGCTAAAGAATGTGCTTCGTATCAAAAACAAACATCTGCCAAACTGTATTCAAACACTGCAATTAAAGCATCATACACATTCCCCACCTGATATTTAATAGCCTTGACACAATCAATTCTACTTTCCCAGCATGTAGCACTGGTTTCACAGTATGGCTGGTTATATGCTTCTTCAAGATTTCCCAATGTTGAACAGTAGCTGAGAACAATGTATATATTTTCTGCAGAACATCAAACAGTGCGATAGAAATAATTGATGCTTAAGCTGCGTCTGAAACCGCTAAATTCAAAGAATGACAGCCACGAGGCATAAATAATGATCTTTGATTTATTTTAAGTATTCTTGCTTGGACACCTTTGTTTTTACCTCTCATATTGGCACAATTGTCATATCCCCTGGCCACGACAGTCTTCCAATCTTAGTCCATTTTCGGCTAAAGTTCTTAACATTATTTCTGACAGGTCTTCTCCTATACAATTACTGGCATTTCTAAATCCCAAAAAGTGTTAATTTACTTTAACGTTACAATCTTCTACCTCCAAAACCTTATTGTGAATTACATTTTTTTAAGTGAGGCTGATATCTGGGGTGCAGTAAAAACTTATGGTATAATTTTTTACTTTTTGAGCCCATTTGTGTATGTTTTCGAGTAATGCTTCGCTTAAAATGTCCATAAGTTAATTTCGTATAGTTTACCCGCAATAATGGTCATTTGATTACTTGGCTGAAACATGCCTTAGGTGTTCACCCGTAACATCATCAAAATTTTCCAACAGTTCTACTAAACCAAGAGAGTTTCAATTATTCTCTGTAAAAAATCTTGACAGAAGATCCCCTGAAAGCAAAATTATGCTGGGCCAAGAACATAATGATAGGCGAA